>JABFOV010001028.1:0-28822 GCA_022817685.1 Aradophagus sp. ZL-2020
GAGTACGTGTATATAGTTATGCATCATGACTATACTTGGTTAGTTATGTGCATATATTGGACGGTTGCTTGTGTGTACGCACTGCACAGTGCGGTGTAGTTTGTCTCGTGTTCTTTTTTTTTTTTAGTTAGTTATATTTTTTTTTTTTTTTTTTTTTTTTTTTTATTTTTGTTTTTTTTTTTTTTTTTTTTTTTTTTTTTTTTTTTTTTTTTTTTTCTTTTTGTTAAGAGCAAAGGCTAAAAACAACGATCTCGCTCTTGTCGGCAGTTTGGCTTTCCTTTTCGCGCGTTTAGCCACATTTCGCCGAATTCGTCGAGGTCGTAAAATAACATGGGGTGTAACTGTTTTGAGTTCCGGCTTCTTCCGTGTTTCTCTTTCCTATCATTCTCTCACTCCCATTCGCGCACTGGTTCGCTTCATACGTCCCGCTCCGCGATCTCCTTCTTTTTCTTCATCCCTCTCAATGTGTTTCCATCTCCCTCGCCACGGTCTTTCCATCCTCGGTCGATAACTTGTGGGAGTCGTGGTAGAGACGCGGCGACGCCCTAGCCAGCCACCCCCGTGCAACGGGACAGTGGTTCTCAACCACGAGTCAACTTCCCGCGCATTTCCTCGTCGCCCGTTCCACCACCATTTGTTATTTTTTCAGACTCTTCCGCTATCGCATTACCCCGCCCGACGAAATTACGGAAATTACGGATTTTCTTTTCCTTTTACTTCTCGTTACTAAATTACACCACTAAATGGTAAATTGTCTCATTATTGCGCAGTTTTACGAAAAGAAGAGCGCCACAACGGAAATCGATCGTTGCGCATTATTGTTTAATAATTGTTGAGTGAAATAAAGTAGAATTTGCGCGATCGGTTGTCGATAAGTCGATTCGCTGGCATCCTTTTTTGTAATATTATTAATAAAGTCCATTGTTTCATTATTACTGAAAAGCCAGATAATGTTTGTTGATATGTATTTTTATTATGTTAACTGGCACAAAATATCGTACATTATTTGATTAAAATACGATTGTGCAGAAACGTCGGTCCAGAAATTTCATTTCTGCAATGGTTTCTGTTGTCGATAATACTGTCGTAGCATACATATTATCTTATTTTACAAATTAAAAAAAGCCTTTGCAAGAAGACTGCATATTTATTCGACGTACTTGCCATTCTTGATAAGAAACGTTAGAAATTTTGCCTGTTGGAAAATTCATGTCACGTTAATTAAAGAGCGCGATTTCAATGCACACATGATATGGCCTGTTCGGTGTTTTTAATGAAGTCGTAGCCTTGCGTTTGCAATCCGCGCGATAATTATTAGGACGCTCCGTATAAAAAAGGGTGGTGCGGAAGGGGAGTGAAGTGAGAAAGAGTAACGAAAAGAAAAAGGGAAAGGTTGTATGCAAGAAAGCAAAACACGTCGCAAATGGTTCAATTTGAATTAACGAAAAGAATTTCTTGCAAATCACGTTTAAGACCCATTTATTTCAGCGCTTGCCTTTACATGGACGCAATAATTTCTGCAATTAAAAAAATGACTGGGATAACGGAAAGCGCGATAATTAATAACACTTTTCGACGTCTGCAAATTCATTTCGCGGTGCTCGATAGGGAAAGACCATTTTTAATTTCAATAATTCCACAAGAAACGTTAACGTCGAGGTGTACAGTTTCTGCAAATTTTACGATGTTATCAATTAATTTAATAGTAGTTGATGGCCGAAAATGACAAAAAGTGTACGTTTGCGACATTGCATCTTGCAATTAAAACACGTGCAATTTCGCGCGACGAAAAAGAGGTGAAAAAACGGAAACAGTAATTAATTGATGGGCGGATATTGAAAAATGAATTTCAACAATTCGCTGTGGATTCACATTGTTACGCTCGTACAAATGACAACAGCAAAGAATCTATTTTTGATTAACGACCGATTGCCATAAATTGTCTGTAAAGCATTCCTCGTTACGAGGTATAACTGTGCAGGTGGGACACGCGGGTTATTTTCGTTCAATTGCGAGAATGATTGCAAATTTGTACGACTCCGGTGTTATTAACACGCGAGTACATGGTCGACGCTTGTTTTGCGCACACATTGTCTCATTTGGTTGCCTCATTATATGTATATATAGATACACGCCCAACATACACACATACATACAAACTGGGATTGGTCGAAAAATTTTCATTTTGCCCGCTGGATTTTTTGATGAAAAAGTGAGTGTAACCAAATACCTTGTTTTTTAAACAATATTTTAACATTTATAGCTAAAAAATTGATTACGTTTAGATAATTTTCGGGCTTAATTATACAATATTTGTAATAAGCAGTTAACATGAAAATGTGAAATTTAATTCTACATAGTAAGAGTTTTATGTTTTTACGCGATTTTGTCATTTTACGAGCTATGTAAAAATAAATTAGGTTATCTGAAGGTCATATTTTACATTGTCTAATGCGATTCTCGAATGGGACGATAAAAATAACAAGTACCAAAAGTGGCCTATGTTATTTTTAAATAAATTAGTTTTTGGCTAAATCACATAAAAATCAGAAAGTTATATTTGGGATAAAATATTTCTTATTTATTTTACTTGCAATGATACTGTTTTGTTAAAGTCAGGATATCGTATCGTCAAATATGAAGGTAGAAGAAAGATCTAAATATCAATTGATAGATCAATAAATGATCGATTTTTTAGCCTATCATATTAAGATAAATTGTATTTCAGAGAAAAAGTGGGTAAAATTGCATATTTAAGGCTCTCGCATGTATTTATATATTATTAGAAAGCGAGATATTCGGTTAGACATTATTTTCCATCAAAAAATTAAAATTTTGAAACATAGCAAATAATAGTACATTACTGCCTCGGGCGCCACAGCGCCCGAGGCTAGTACGATACTTTTCACAACGCAGCAGCGGGACGAAAGCGGAAGTTTTCATCCCTAAGGAGGCAAAGTAACTCGAGGGCGCATGCCCGAGAGCACTTTGCCTCCCGTGGATACGAATAGTTCCACTTTTTTCCGCTCCCTAGTTGTGAAAAATATAATTTTTGTGACCCTAATACACATATGTATATAAACATAAACATGAGTATGTATACGTACATATATGTATATGTATATGTCGCGAGATTGTGGAGAAAGTGAAGGAAACCGACAAAAGGAAGGAAAATAACAAAAAAAAAGTTTAACAATAGTAATAATATAATAATAATATAATAATTGTAATATTGATAAATAACGTACTGATGCGGTGCGAGTATATAAACTACGTGGCGCGGTTTTGCGTTTCGCGAATCCCGCCGCGTTAAGATTATTTATGAATAATTTAATGGCAATAGGAGGGGGAGGACGCGCCAGGGGCGAGGTAATTTTTTAAAGTCATATAAGCAAAAGACAAAAATATGTAAAGAGTAATTAATTTTGTACTTTTTTCGTGCGCGTCGCGAAATGCTCAACAGAAATAATAATAATAATGAAAAAAGGAAGAAAAAGACACGAAGTTTAAAACTGAAAAAAAATTGTATCTATCGTATAGCACTCGACATGATTGAGATCATAGAAAGGGTCTCTTTCACGCGTGGAATTTTCGTCTTATTCGAGAACTGTTCTTTTTTTTATTATTGGAGGAAAAGATAATGCGCAAGAGTCGAGAGTGAAACAGATCTGAAAAAGAAGAGAGAAAAAAAAGGAAAAAACAATACACAGTCTTCCCGAGGCGAGACTCGAGGCTTGGTCTTGTGCTGGCGTGACCAACCGATTTCAATTCCACGTCAGTTCGATCGATCAATCACAACGATTCATTCATAATTCATCGCAATTTTTGTATCGGACTTGCACTTTTGCCATGGCGTCCCGTTTGTTTCGATCGGATCAAACGATGGAACAAACGGAATCCCGGAAAGGAAAACCGGTCACGCGAAGTAATGAAAGTAGCCGAAATTCGGTAACGCGGCACTGTGGACCAGGCCTTAGGCTTGATTCGAAAAGTTTTTTTCCCGGAGTTGTTGCAGGCTGTCGGAAACGCCGATCGATCTCGTTCTGTACTCAGCAAACGAGTAAAAAATCGTGAAAAAAAGGGACGAGTAACAGGGAAGGAAACAAAGGGAAAAGACGACGATTGAAAAAAAAAGAACCTGGAAAGTGTGAGAAAGTGGAAGGAAGAACGACGAAGTGAGTTGGAAATGAGACAAGATCGATTAAGGATAAAGGAGAGAGAGAAAAAAAAGAGGAAGAGGTCGATGAAAAAAAGAGAAAAAGAAATTAATGATACAAAATATTAATACCTAAATGCCCGGTTTATTTTTATATTTATTTTTCGAACTATGAAACGTTATAAAAGTTTAAATAGTACTATTAAATTATAATATATGATGAATATTATATCTACACATCTACGTAAACAATATTATATAATAATATTGACGATATTATAATATTATGAAGAACAGGATGCAATTCACGTGTTTACAGATTGTATGATATATTATGATATATATATACAATTACATATAAATATATATTATGTATTCGTCTACGACTCACTACCAATCCAGGCCGAAACATTATAGGCGATCCTATTCCAATACACAACATCATTGATATACATGTAAAATCTATGTAACGTAAATTATTAGAGAATATTTAATGTGAAACAGATACCGTACATTTTGATGTAGTTGTCGTAGGCTTTTAGCTTATATCCCACGATGTTGTGTGAACCGAAAATGATAAAAGGTTTAAAAATAAAAAAAAAAGAAAAAAGAAAAAAAAAGAAAACAGAAGCAGCGAATAAGTGAATGGAACGAGGAGAATGATAACGCCACAGGGGACATATAGAACACACGTTCATTCATTTCCAAGTTCACGCGCGAGGACTGAGTAATAATAATGATGATGATAAATCGTTAATCAATATATTTCTTGTATGCAAGTGTCTTTAGCGCGTTCGATTAGATTCGTGCATCCTTCACTCGAGGTTCGACGTTTTTGCCAAGAAAGTGCACGGGAATAAGCTATTTTTAATTATTAGAATGAGACGGAAACTCACGCGCTGGGAAAATGAAATTGCAAAAAGTACGGGATATGCCGCAAGGTATAAAAAAAGCTGCAAAATAGCTTGCGATACATTTATATTTTGCGCCCTTGTACTGTTCGCAATTTTTCGTTCTCTTGGCGCATACATTCAACTAACGTACGTATGACTGTTTAGAGTTGATCCTTGTTTTTTACACTGACATTTTACAATTTTCAACTGTTTACATGACGGTTTATTTTTGTAATTATTGTTTATAGCTGATCAACGTTTTAATGAAAATACTTAATAGTTACACTGTGCGAAAAAAAAGAAAAAAAAAAGAAGAAAACAATTCAAAAAGAGGGAAAAGGTGAAAAAGAAGGAAAGCAGGGGAAAAAGATAAAGATTTTGGTGTTGAAATAACATTTTTACTGCTGGATTTTCAACTTTTTTTACTTAACGATAAACACGATGAATAATAAACAAATGAATGTTCTGATTGAAATTCTATTTTCCTACAAACCATTCCACAAATCTGACCGCAACGAACGGTCGTGTATCTCGCGCCAAGATGACACCGAAATCCTTCGATTTTCTACAGTGTACGGTTTTACTTCTTTAAGAAGGGTGCACTGAAACGATTTTGTAAAATTACAGTAACAAATACTGTAGTCGTACTTTGAAGTGACCGAAGTTTACAATTAAAATAAAATAAATTGTCAAACTTCAATAAAAAAAAAACAAAAAAAATGAAAAAATGAAAAAAAAAATAAATATATGAATGTATAATTAACTAAAAATAATAAACAGATGTCACAGTATCCGTAATTAAAAATTTACGTAAGCTTGTTAAAATACGAATTCTTCCCAATCGGCATTGACTCATTGCATGTTTATTACACAACACAACACAACACACAAGTCACACTTTCCGTGTCAAGACGCGACCGCACTCGTGAACGCCACATGAAATATCAAAACGCAAAATTAGACTGCGTTGTTCGCGTTTTGACCAAATTTCCCTATTCATTGTCATGCAATTCGATATGATAATCTTTTTTTAATACCAAATAATTGCAAGTAAAAAAAGCAGTTTTGTAAACAATTTGCGTGATTAGTGATGCGAGATTATTATTTTCTAATATGGTTGTAACAGCGCCGCGCGTGCGCGGCCGGGTCGCCGGCTATCGCTATGTCAATCACGAAAATCTATCGCGGCGACGCGGTGGGGCCGCGCGCGTCACGACTTGGTGTGGTCATGATGATTCGTGATTATGAGTGATTACGTATACTTAAGTAACATACTACTCATAGAATATAGTTTATAATGCATAATGTATATGTATATTCAACGTTAATTTGTATATATGATATATTTATATAATATACTTATGCGATTAGCTTTCCGACTGATTATCGTAATGTGAGGAATAAAATGAAAATAAACGATGAGAAAGAAATAAAAAGAAAGAAACACAAAGTAATAAATTATGAAAGAAGTAAATAAGAAGGAAAGAAGGAAAAACGCAAAAGACAAACAAATATGTAGATGTCGCTTTCGTTCGGGGAGCCTCACGTGGTGCAAGCGAATCTCCGCCGAGCTAAAAGGTTAAAAAGTAATGAAGTGTCAAACTATAGACTGACGAATTTTTATAAATTCGAACGCGCAATTCTTTTCGGATGCCCCTATTTCTTACCACCGTCGCCCCGCTGCCCAATTTTTGTCCCGTTTCATCCGTTTCCTTGCACCGCGGCAAAGGCGTTATTTTGTCACAGTTCATGTCGTAGCTGATCGTACTGCGCTTCTTGTAATACAAAGGACATTTTTGTACTTTCAAATCGTGTTCAAATACG
Organism: Aradophagus sp. ZL-2020; assembly: GCA_022817685.1. Lineage (NCBI taxonomy): Eukaryota > Metazoa > Arthropoda > Insecta > Hymenoptera > Scelionidae > Aradophagus > Aradophagus sp. ZL-2020. The sequence continues at coordinate 6,874 of JABFOV010001028.1, forward strand.
TCGATTCACTTTGAGAACTATGTTCTGGGGATAAGTGTACGGTTATCTCTTCCCAATTTTCGGAAATTAGATTTACGCGAAAGCTTCGGTGAAACCGAACTTCGAGCACTCCGCAAAGGAGATGAGCGAAATTGAAAGAAAGATAAGGCAAACAAATTTACATTCTCAAGCCCGCGACGCCGTCAGTGATGACAAAAAATGACGAAGAAAATAGCACGAAAGGAAAACTTACGAAAGCAAAAAAGGATAAAAAAATTGTGCAATCGTTATAAATTCGGCAAACGAGATCTGGCGCTTCGAAGAACCGCTTTAAACTCGTCTGAAATGTATTTTTGATAAATTACGTTGATAATTGTAAGAATTGGAAATTGCGTATACCATGGAAATATGTTTGTCTAAATTTTATCTATTTAACGGTGTAATCAATCGATGATCGATGAAAAATAATCAGACAACGACGTCGAGTCGTTGAATAGTCATTGGAAAAGTCGGAGTAATTCGAATATGAATCGAATGACGCGAGGCGAATCGCTCGAGATACGTAACACGGAAAAATGCACGCGTGTGTGCAAAACTTGTTTGCGTTGTTTTTACGTTCGCGGTTCATATTCGCGTTTGTGTAACCTTTTCCGTTGCAAACGAAGGGCATTCTTCAAAAATACACGTTGCTAATGGTCTTTTCTAACTCAATTTTCGGTGTGGTGGCGATCGATGTGTGTGCGAAATAATGTGAAACATTTGTAAGAGTTGCTTTTTCACAAACCACGAGCTCATATTATATCCGAAACGAGTAGCCCGATAGAACTATCAGTCAAAAGCGTAGGTTGCCTAGATTTCACGAAAGACAAATCAGTTTGAGGGAAAGTACGACGAAAGCAAGGAGCAACGTCGTTACAGTGGTGAAAATCAATTAAAAACATTCAAGAATTAAATACAAAAGAAAAAAAATTTTTAATTAAAACTAAAACCCAATCGTGGAAATCTCCCTTTTCGACAGGTACTCTCTCTCGAATTCAAAAAGCAATTCAGAGTACATATTTTCGTTCCGCTCGTCACTCAAGAGGAAAACCTTGATAACTAACTATAATAAAATAACGAATGTCAGAAATAGAGCGTTTCTCTCGGCGAAACATCTTGCATGGACAAAAATATTGCCGATTGGTCTGGCATTAATCTGGCAATAGTCTGGAGCGTAATTGCGAGCCCGACGCATGCTGTGTCACTGCCAGACTTCTAAAGCCTGGCAATAGTACGACGTACGTCTGGCATGCGTCTGGCTCGCAACTGCGAGCCAGACTTTCGCCAGACCAGTTGGCAATGTTTTTATCTACGCGAAAAAAGAAAAATCATTTTAGGTCTTAGATTCGCGTAAGTACCGTTAATTAAGTCGTATTTCAAATCAATAATTCATAGCATCAGATGACTGCATTTTTCAAATCGAATTTAAAATGGAAACTTTAGTAATGAAATTCGTAATGTTAAGGGGACAGATTTATCAAATACCGCATTGGTGGCACGAGAATCGTGACGTAAAGTGAAGTAAAGGCACAAGGTGGAAAGAATAATTGTAATTAAAACTGCTGCAAGTTAAAAGCGGAACACTGAAATTTCATGACAAACGTTAACCCTGCATTTTCACGAAGTATAGTTAAGGCCTAAAACTGAATTATGTAATTCATTAGGGTGGTAATATTCGTGCCGAACAACGTGTCGCGTTGGGCACAGCTATCAAACGTCGCATCTAATACTGTAGATTGCATACGGGCATCCTTATACGACAGTACAAGGATGCCGTATACCTAGATTTGTAACGGTTAATCTATGATTAGAGCATAGTACCCTATACGAAGAAAAAAGATGTTTAACGAATTATAAACATTAATAACTATTCGGCCACTTTCGCGCGACGCAGCTCGGCTTATTAGCGCTGAAGCAACTTCGTCGCCGAGGCGCCGAAATAGCAACCATTTTAAATGTCGTTCATCGTGTATTTTCAATTTATAATGGCGGCGCCACTTTGCGAGGGAAACCGAGGATGGCGTGAAAATGAGTTATCAACTGAAACCGACTGTGCCCGCCCGATCCGACGTTGCTTCGTAAAAGTGCGCGACTTTTCAAATTTCAACTTCGAAGTAATCGGTGTGAGTTGAATATGATTTTTCTCCGTGTATGGCCGTAGTCGTGTTTACGAAATTTTCTAATATTTACCAAAGAGACCCCAATTAAACACCTCGAGACCGACGCAGTTTTCAACTAAATCCTCCGTAAAACTCCTTATACCTCCTTTCCCCCATTCCAGTTATCCTTCTTAAATCCTTACTACCCAAAACGCATTAACTACAACGCGAATCGTCCTATCGTCGTGTTTTCCCGGTGTTACGTGTTAACAACGCGTTTTCATTACGAAATTTTAAAGCAATAAAGATATAAAATTAAAAGGTAATTCAAGATATATATTTAACGTGTATGAACGAATACGGTTTACCGACAATGAGAAGAAAGGTTTAAAAGAGTGGACAAAAGATGAAGAAAGTTATGAACGCGTTTTCGGTTCTTCGCGAAAAAGACGAAACGACTTTTGTTGATTGTTTTTTTGCCTTCGGAATTTCTATTGCTTCGGGCAGAGAGACGTCGGGTGGATTTGTCGAAAAGAAAGGGGACAACGAGGAAAGATACGGAATCAGGAAAAATGTGAAAGAAAATGTCACGCAAGTACCGTTTTTCCTTTTCGACTTTTGCGCAAACCGAAAAGGCAAAACAGAGCGTGCGAGGCTCGCTATTTTATCGCGGAATTCGTTCGGATGAGGTTCCGTCACTTATGCACGATTCTCTTCGTGATAAATGCTCCGAAGACGTGTGACTTACTTCAGAGATACGGAAAACAATGTGAGGGAAGAAAGAGCGACACGGAAAGATATTTCGGTAATCAATCTGTATTTTTTTTTTTTTTCTTATTTCAATGCACGATTTTTCGCGAATGAATAGATCGGCAGATTTTTGGATGTAATGATTCGATGAACAACAATTTTGTTTCAAAACATTGTTAATTAGTAAAAGAATAAACGTATTTTCAATTGATAGCAGAAAGAGAGAATTACTTCCGTTTGATTGTAACATCGAAAAAGGAATATACATCGTCGACACAATAAAAGATATTGAATCGCGTACGATAACGTCAAGTCAGATCTGCATTGTTCGGAAGAAATAAAACTTCGAGTCGACCGAATACAAAGTGTCTATGGAAAATGATATGAATCTCTGATCAAATTTGCGACGATGCGAAATTTCATCTGCGACTGCATGATCGATACGTCGTACACATGAATTTCACATACGTTCCCTTTCGATATACTATCAATATTCATTTAAAGATCTTGATGCAAAAATTTTTTTTAATCGTAACTGAATATGTCACTGGAAAATAAAATTGCACCAAAAACCTTGTAAGAATTTTGCATAAAATGTAAAATGCTTCGAAATCTTACTGTTAACGTCTTTGGTGTGGCGATGACATGTGCCACGTGATACTTTGAAAATAAATCTGCTACATTTTAAGCCAGTCTCTTTGCAAACTATGTACTTTATTTTTCGCGGTGAATTCGCTGACGCACTAAATTCGTGACAATTACACGATACGTTGTAATTCCATCTTTCTGCCAAACTGAATAACTGTTCATCCAAATATCGCCATGTGAATACAAAATAGCATCTTGTTTTAAAAAATTTTTGTATACAGAACCCTAAAAGCGTCTCAAATTCAAGCAAATTGAGACACTTTCTGTGTCTCAAGCATCGAAAATGTCTCCAAACGAGACTCTCGTTTTTGTAGTGAAGTAATAATGAAAACTAACCGCAACAAACGGTTGAGTATCCGAAGTGGGTACACGACTATCCAATTTCCGTATCCAATTGGGATGTATCCAAAGTTGCAGCTCCGTCTTTCCCTCTCGTGTCACATTATTTCCGAGCAAGCGTTGCCTCTGCTGTCGCCTATCTTGACCGACCGAGCATGTACGGAAGAGTCGTGCCAATTTTAGATTGAAAAAGGAAAATCAGAAATCACACAAGCACAGTCTCGAACGCAGCACTTCTCGGCGATCGACTAAACGCGAATCTTTGAGTTCTGCGAAAACAAACCGTTACTTTATGGCAAAACAAATTCAATTAAAGTAAAAAACGAAAGACATAATGAGAAGAATGAATGAAACGAATAAAGTAGGCAAATGACAAACGGAAAAGTGAATGTGGAAGTAAAGGGAAACAAATGAAACGGAAATTTCGTCAAACGATTTTTCATCAGTGAAAACATCATTTTCGCTGAAGCAATGCAAATGATATAAACGTATTTGTCGTCAATGTTTATTATTGCCATAATTTCGTTACATTCTCCCGATGGTCGCTGCTTTTCTAGTCGCGCTTTCGCGTCGCATATTAGCCACTCGAACCAGCTGTAAACGAGCTCGGTTATTCATATTGACATACGTTTAAGTGATTCCTATTTCGTTGGGTTTACTTATTGTTTGACCGTTCACAAGTTCTTGTTGCGATTAAGGTGACACTGTGCAATCATCGATTCGTTTAGTGATAATCACAGAACTGCTTTCAAAGACCTATTGATATAGAATTTGTTTACACACATCGGGGAAATTGGATCTCGAGAATCAACGGTTTTCGATGTAAAGCATCAAACAATTCGTCTTGATAGTAAAACTTACAATTTGCATTGTAATACGTACGACGTTTATTGTAATAACAGTAACCTATGAACAAGTAATCTGAATTGTAAAAAAGTACGATTTGAATTGTTAAATGTACAATGCTCATCATAAAACTGTGAATTGTGAATATACTATCTGAATCGTAGGGGTTACGGTTCGCATTGTAAGAGTTGCAGCGCGCGTCGCAAGACACGCAACTGGAACTGTACTTTTCGTGTCGAATATCAAAGTGAAATGTACAACCGGTGTCGTCAAGGCAGCGAATCGCTCGAACGAGCGATCTGCATTGCGGAGATTACAATCCCGGTTGTAATGTTTGCAACGTTTCTCGTAATGTCAGCCGTCTGGGTGTTGCGTTTTGTGTTTCGCATTGTAAAATGTACAACCTACATTGCGATAGTGCGGTTGCCAAAAGGCGATTGAAAAATTGTAAAAATGGAGGGGACGATTTAAGGTGTAAAGTTCACAATGTGCGTTGTAAAATCAATAAGTAGTATAAACGTTGCGATTTGAAATGTAAGTTTTGCACTCTTGATTGTAAAGTAAACGAGCGCTCGCGGCCGCGACTGTCAAGAACCAACGATCCAATTTCCCCGACACGTCACATGGTTCTTTCTTCTAGTTACATTCTTTTGGGCTCGCGGATCTCACCGCAAACGTCATCGACGATGTCGGAATAATTCAAAACAGTCGCAAAAAATACCCCGCGTCGCCAGCCGACGTGCCGGCATTTATTTATAAAATCTTCATCGATTTCTCGCGTCAGCCATTTCGTTCTCCAAATTTTTCCTCTCCCTCCCCACTCCCCATCTTCTCCCTTCCCACTCTTGTTCCTTTTTTCTCTCGCTCCCCGCATTCCCGCGCCTTTTTCCCGACGATCTCACGCGAGCCACATTCGTCGCGGTGTTTGTCAGCGAGATTCGAAAGCCAATAAATGCAGTAGCTCGTAAGCGAATTGATAGATTCGTCGAATCAGAAAAGTAGTAAGTTAAAGAGAAAATACTGAAACGAATGAGAAGGCCGGCAATTGGCAGACATTTGAGAAGTGAGGCGCGCATTACACCGGAGTGAGGCAGCAGAAGTGGCAATATTCCCTGGCAAAGCTGTTTCTTTTCCCGGCAAATTTCATTTTCGGCCTCTACGCGAGACTGCGAATGGAGGACTGCCTCTCGCGAATATTTTTCCGTGCATGAAAAATAGATAACACGGTGTCTTGAGTAAGAAATGCCGCCGTTCCTCTGTTGGGAAATCAAACTGAGCGAGCAACGGCAAGTGATATCGCTTCCACGTAGCAACACCCGCCACACTTTTGTCCGATAAAAAAAACACCACACCGGTCTATCGAAATACGTTCCTCGCGCCGATAAGAACAGGAAATCGATCGGGGCGAGTCTTACTCTAATTTTCCATTTCTAAAAGAAGTTTTCGCTTATTCGCGCCCCATCCCTTCCTCACCCACCTCGCACGCAAACACAACTCTCAATCGCAAAAAGCAAATCTTGGTCGCGCAACACAATGAAATTTGGCTAACTTGAAATCGATCCTCGTATCGAACTCGAGCTGATAAATGTTTAAAAACAATTTATTGATAAATTAATGAATAATAATAAAGCGCGAAACTTAAGCAATACATAACGTCGCGGCGTTATTATATTTCGACAGTGGTGACACGTGAAAAAAGAGCGACAAAAAAAAGAAAGAATAAGATTTCTTTTCCTCGTCAAAGGCCATATCAAAGCTCACTGTGATTTACGAAGACTGACTGTCCGACGTGGACTCAAAATGGAAATAGTCGAGGATGAATTTTCGAGTTTGCGTACGAGTAAAAAGTGAATTTGAATTGAACGTATAAGTCGTTACTTTTGTTTGTGTTACATTCACGAAGTGTATCAAACAGAGGGAATATTGCCTACAACTATTTAACGAATGTTTCACTATTTTCTTTTCGGCTCAAGTGCTAAAAAACAAGGCTCTTTATTTCGAGAGACGCACAAGCTCGCAAGCGACCCGCAAATGCAGATATAACAAAAATATAAGAAAAAGAAAAAAAAAAGAAAAAAAACTTGCGTGTGTAATGTTTAATTGAGATTAAGAGAGATAAGATTAATATTATAACGAAACGATATATAAATATGAAAATTATACATATTATATATATTTATGAAGAAAAGGTATATTGTAAGACGAAAAAGATGTATAATTTACATTAGTTTACATATTACGGTGATTTATATGAATAAATATATATATTATATATATAAAAACAGCATGTTATATATATTATTACGATATGACAACAAAGAAATCACATTATATATTCTGTAGCTCGTATTTGTGCTCCATTATACATAAACAAATTATATATATATATTAGCAAAAACATTACAGTAATTATCAAACATTGATTTCATTTAATTTTCTTATATTCAGAAATTTTATGTTTCCACTTCGAATTATAATTATTTTTTGGCACGTTCGTCTTGATCACTTATTAAATGTTTTCCGGAGGTTAGACGTATTCGATTTCCGTTGGTCATAGCTCACTTCTTGTTGCATGAAATGCCACCTTATTTCTCCCTACGCACAATTATTCACAGCTTCTTGATGAACGACAAGTGTAAATACTTACCTAAATTTCTGCCACGCCGGTAAGTATGTTAATCATTGTTATCAGATTTTGTTCCCTTTTTAACTAAATGTAAGTTTTTATTTTTTGAATTTTGAAAGTGAGTATATCCTCATGAAACAACAGAATAAAAAAATACTCCTTTTTAACTGTTAAAAACAAAATATAAGTATCTAATTTTTTTACTTACTTTGATTTAATTATATTTAAATAAACATCTAATAATAAAATACGTAATATTCGTTTCCACTAAATAAAGAAATGTAGAATGCCGGCGACGAAGATTGAAATAATTGCAATTTGCTCCTGGCAGATGAGAAACTATAATAATAGATCGTTGTGCATTATTAATTCAACCCTCTATTTTCACGAAAATAGTTCAGTTAATTTTCTGAAATAACCACTGAACATTACCATTACGTTCAATTTATTAACATTGTATTTATATTGCATTTTATTCATGAAATTATATAGAAATATCTTTGATAAAATTGATTTTTAATATGGATGCAAAGCATCGTAGTTATAATTGTGATATGAACGGAATGTAATGCATTTCTGTAAAATGAAATTAATTCTTTTACGTTCTTAAACAAGTAATAATAAGTTTCGATAGTTCAATGCAGTGCGCAATTTGTCTTCGCCTCGAACGTCCTGATGAAGATCATAATTAAAACAGTTGGTTATTATTAGTGAAAAGGCCATCATCGATTTTTTCGGGAAATAAATTTTTCATACTGCGTTGAGTTCTGAAAGAAAAGAATGATACTCGTTAAATGAGATTAAATGAGAAGCATCTCTCAGTACAATACCCCACCCCCTCTCCCTCTCGTCATAATCGATAGAATTATCGAACCCCGTGACTCATGAAATAATTTCGCAGGTAAGTTATTTACGTACGAATTTCTTAATTTAGTAAAATTATGCAAATCCGATTCATTCGGGTTGGATTACGCTGAGCTGTTAATTACACCGGTGCGAAACAATAACGATTATGATAAGCGCCGAGACCGGTGTTACCGATTTCGATTACGTCAGTCTGACGCAGCGGCTTTGAATCACGTGACCGGTTGCATAGCTGACATTTGACGTTGCATGACAGATGTTCCATTAACATAATGACCAAATCTTGGTTTCACATAGCCTGGTAGTTCATGCATGAGTGAGATACTTCTGAGAAACATCATTGTAATTTTATTACGTGTTTATAAGTATATATTTAGCTTAAATTTGTCACATTTTTAGGATTAACAGAAAAGTATTCTTTAAAGTGTAATTGCAAAGTTCACGTGAATGGGTCACATTGATGACGCGGTTAATCTGACAAAATTAAGTCACTCGAACATATTGAATATTTACTCAGAGAAAAACACTGTATAGTAGTAGCATTAATTTTCAAAGAATTATATTAATAAAAGAACCACAAAATTATGTATATAACCTTGAAACGAGTGACAGTATTACAGTTTAAAATTTTACAGACTACAACTATTAATGTCACGATTTTTATCGATATTGCGACATTCCATTTTACTATGTCTCTCGGATCGCGAAGCATTGCGCTGAGAGAAAAATTGAATTAAATATTGATCAATAATACTCATAATTAATTAAATTCAATTTGATGCGGGTTAAAAAATCTATTTAAAATTAATATATATTTACGTTTCATTTAAATAAATATTTATTAGGTTTGTAAATATATATGATTATTTGATTTAAATAAATTGATTTCTATGTTTGGTAACCGACCATATCATTGACTATATTTTTATATAAAAAAATTGCAATTAATTCTTCTTCTATATATGAAAAACGTGACTTAAAAATAAATGTCCCTCATTCAATTGAAATGGATTTCCTTTATGGATTCCATAAATCATACATAGGGTACACACCCCATATCGATCTTGTGTCAGCTGTATCGTGAAATTTACTTGTAATTCTTGGATGATGTTGGGTCAGGATATATTGTTATTTGCAGTTCTCTACCCATGCAGAAATTTTTTCACTCTGATAATAGTTTTGTCATTTAAATGATATCATCAACAACATCGATATGATATAGTTGAACGAAGTTGAGAAACAAAGTTGGTAAGATTCGTACTTGTAGTATTATTAAATTAATAACGAACCTATCTTCGAAAATCTGATGTGTTATTCTTCTGTTCTGTTAAATGTTTTATGTTATTTATTTTATACATAGCAGTAGCACTTTTCTTGGAATATCATTTATACTAAATTGAAAAAGTGTAAAAATGTCTTCTAATTTAATAATAAATTTATTAAACTTTTCACGTTTCGCAATTTTTCTATAAAACAACCTTAGAATAATAAACGTACGTTAAATTTATGATGACGCAAAAGTAAGACGTAGTTATGGTGAAATAGGAATAAGGAAATGTAATCTACGCGCGATGAAAGAACTTGCGTGAATGATATGCTTCATTTTAATATTTTTATTCAAACGCGGAAATAACGGCGGTTGCTAGAAAATGAAATTATTAGAAAGTTATGTAAGATGACATTGATTAAAGTTCATTGGTGACATTCGAGCAAAAATGTCGCATCTGGAATAATTTGTACAATCAATTACAGAACTATCCGTAGAAATTTACGAATTTCGTTGAAATAAACGGTAGAATCATTTCCAACTTGACTTGAATAATATTGGCTAAATGCGTAAAGTACATGCATGCTAACGTGCTTATTCCATGTAGATCAGTATTGTTTGATAAATGACCGCAAAATTTAATTAATTACGTGTGCTTTTTATCGGCAATCAAGTTTTTGCAGACAGTGGTTTTTGCATGTTCGTATCAATATTTTCTAATATATTTATTAATATATTTTTGAAATGACGATTTTTCAAATGAAATATGACATTCCTACATTTTTATTACTATATGTAATAATGAGGTATTATTACACTCTCTCCCTCTCTCTCTTTGGGAAATGTTTTAATTTGTTTGCAATTTCAATTGACGGAGACGTTTAAAATATTTTAATTATGAAAAAGATTTTCAAAAAAGCAATACAGCTAAAAGCTTTGTTTAAGACGTTCAGAAATGAACAGGCTTTCATCTACAACAATTGCTCGGAAAGTTCCTTTATATACATTTACATCCAATAAAATGAACTTCGTATTCGCTTTTAAGATAAATATTGTATAACTGGTGAAGTAACATTTTACTTTATTAAAATATTTTCACAAAGAATGTTAAAAATTGTTCATAATATTTTACAACTATATTATGATAATTAAATTTATATTAATTGCTTAAATAAAGTATCACGTGATGAATTTTATATAATTATAATAATTATACATGACTTGTTTAGTATTTAATTACAAATACTTCTCAGTAAAAAAAAAAAAAAAAATATATATATATTTTGTAATCGAGAATAACAGTGCACACAGCGGTAAGTAGACTATAATCGAAAATTAACTCTCACAATTTTTCATTTCTACACGAATGAAAGGAAATAAATAAATTACGGGAAGTTAAGATCCCATCCAGTATGATTTATCATAGAATGCTTTTTATTAATTCACTTCATCCATCTGGACTTTATTTTATCTAAGCTTAAGTTTAGTAATATTGACCCTCTCACAAAAATGTCTAATATCAAGCTGCAGCATGAATCAACAAAGTCTGGGAAAGAACGCACTACCGACATTAAAACAACTATGAAAGTGTCATTTTCAATCGATGGATAGGAGAAATGATATTATTTTGACAACCGTACGTTATATTGATGAATTTCAATCAAGATTATCTCGACGATTCATCGTCTCTCATTCTTCCGTGTAATTAAATATTTATATTTTTGGCACTCGAATTAAACTAAATAATGATTCGTTTGAGTTTAGAATGTTTTCGTTACTTAATTGAAATAACTTTTTGTGAAACTTGATAAAACACATTAACGAAAGTCTTATTATATTATAGAAACAATACGTATACAATTATAAACTATTTACTGCATTACAATGAGAATAGAAGGGGCATTAATGAAACTTATTATAATTGTAGAGTAATGATTATCATAAAATGTATTACGGGCTTTTGTCCCTTCTGTTCTCAAAGTATGCGAGTCAACTTATATTTCATCGTGTTTATATCTATAGGCTGAAACTTGTTGGAGTTAATGCATTTACAAACAAATTTATGGAAATTTTAGTTCGGACACAAGCAATTGTATGAATGTATGACTATTGGAAATTATATAAAATATATAATTTTAAAAATAAATTGTAATAAAAAGAATTATATTCTGAATGATAATATTTTGTAGTTACTGTGAGATATGTGAGATAAAATTTGTATGCTTTTATTAATATTCATTGGCTGAAGAGAAATTGTTTTTACTATGAATTTTCAGTTTTGATAATGCAAATAAAAAATTTACTGTAAAAATCAATGCCTTCTTAGAACAAAATACAATTTTTATAATAAAATCAAAATTTTTCTGTGTTGAAGTGATATTTTTACTGAATATCTTCCTTAGTGTAGTATCAAAACACATATACTTGAGGCTATTTCTAAATGAGATGGCAAAATCGTTTTTTTTTTTTATGTATAATTAATAAAATTATTATTAGTGAAACGTACGGATATTCGCACGATATTTTTTTCGCACGAGTCCACTTATAAGAAAGGTCAACTTTGAATGCACTAGACATAATGATCACTTTTCTTAGACCGACGTACACAACCTTCAACTGAAAGAGTAACGGTTCAACACTACAAAGGTAATAATTTGAATTTCAATGTATTTATTAGAGTGCAAAGAATGAACACATAAGTCCCATTCGGAAAAGAATAAGGGTGAAACTAAGAAAAGAATGTTTAGGGTTGGCTAGAAAGTAATGTAAAATTTGTAATTTTACCACAAAGCATGAACAGCCCGAGAATTCAATAAAAAATTGTCGATATTACGTTATTATAATTCATACGTGACGCTTTTTTTCTTAATTTCGCCTATATAAGTTTCTCAGATGACTCATGAATTCACATTTATGTAGATATTTTGTTAACAATACTTGCATTCTGCTATTAAGCAACACAGATAAATTCACGGAAGATTTTTTACGCGAAATTTGAAGGAAAAATTGCATTACCTGAAAATTCTGCTAAGGGTACTTCCAAGAACATTAAACGGCTAAACACTTATTGCCAGTATTACAAAAATAAAGGGCGAGATACTTCGTTAAATAACTGGAAATGTAATGTTTTTGATGCGCAATAAATTTCAAGTGAAGTTTCGAAATAAGAACTGCGTGAATAAATTTCATAACAGTTTCATTATGATGTTAAAGCTTCAATTGCAAAATGAAATTATAGATTGCTAGTTGCGATCCATACAAATTGTGATATTGATAGTACTCTCGCTAGATGGTATTTTCGTTTTAACAATGTAGATTGAGATCTGCACCATATGCGTACTTCACTTATGTCGTACAAATACAGTTGTTCCTTATTTAACTATCTCGTATTGTTGAAACAGCAATTTACCTATCCCTGAGCAAACTCGTAAAGTCACATCTTTATTCAGAAAGGGGAAAAGTTTGTCTGGAAATAAATTACTGTGAATTGATACAGTTAGTTGGTAATTTTCTTGAATAAAAGGAAAAAAGAAAAGACATATCTCAAAGAAAGGAAAGAAGTTAATTAAATTCTTCAATGATATAAACTAAATTTATGAAATTTTTGTTAAAAAAAAAATTGCCACGGCAATAAAATAACACAAAAATATAAAAATGTGTTTTTCTTTAACCCATAAATCTAACTATTTACGTAATACACACACCTCAAATCAATTGAAAATCTCGCATTTTTCTCTTACTTTCTTTTCGATACAACAATCCAAAAAACAAATACAAAACATCTCATTAAACGATCACAATCTTATAATCGAATCAATTACAATCCGAGTGAAACAAAAACATTCGCAGCATCCCAACGCCGCGGTCAATTTAATCGCCGACGTGGTCCGAGGCAATGTGGGCAAAAATCATTCGATTACTCGTCGATTCCTCTCGGAGCAACGAAATTTCGGTCGCCTCAATCAAGAACACCCCAGCCGGCCGGGGCCGGAGCGGAGTAGCCGAAAAAGGAGACGAGCGGCCGAATTAGCGGCGTCGTCGGAACCCTCGCAATCGGAATTGCGGGCCGGCAAAAGTGAAGTCGCGAGCATGAATTGAGCCAAGGTGGTTGGCAGGGGGCAGGCCAGGGGGAGCTAATAACGAGTGCGGAAAGATGGAAAGGCGGCCGCAAGTTGAGAGCCCCTTGCAAGGGTGCAACAAACTCGGCTCGGGATTGAAACGCCGGCAGGCTGCAGCCTGGGCCGGGGTTCGTTGGCTGGGAGGTCCGGGCTGGGGTGGTTGAGAACCACTGGCGACTGGCGGATTTGGCTGCGGTGCAACAAACGCCCAGACGCCGCTGGGGGGTCGCGCGAGAGCGAGTTTCGAGTTGGAGTGTGTGCGCCAGGGGGTGGTTTTGTTGCGCTGCGAATCTCTGTCTGGTCGGGAGAAGCGGAGGTCCGGTCGCCATGGCAACCCATCCAGAGAACCCGGCGACCCTCTCGCTCGCACAGCCATGCGTATCTCTACGCGACTGCTGCCCGGTTCATCCACCTTCTCTCCACCAGTCCTGTCCCAGGCTGCTGCATCCCCGAAGAGAGACGAAGCGAGAGCGACGGAATGAGCAAGAGCGAGGCGCGTGGGGGTGGTGGAGCCACCACCGCGCGCCCAGAGAGGGAGTTCTACGGGCACGGGGGGACGTCGGGCGCGATCGAGGCATCGTCCTGTCCTGCGGATCCGCGCGCGTCGAGTCTCTTATTAAAAAGTACTGATGAAAGTTTGAGCCGAGGCCCGGCTATTGAACGATACATTTTTCACAGGGGCTTGCGGATTTTCGAACGAGCGGCTCCCGGCGAAGATCGCGAGGACAATGTTGCAGCGCGCTGCCGGGTCGAACGAGCCTCGACCCAAGCTTTACGATTAATATCGCGGCTTTTACGACTGCTCGTCAAATTCAATAATTGCACTCACTGTCAAACGGATCTCCGTTTTGGCGCTCCTTTTCGCAGTACTTCTTTTCATTATAACCGACTGCGAAGCGACGACATCGCGGTATTCATCCAACACTTTACATTCCGTTCAATCAGCTCTCGATTGAATTAGTCTATTGATCTTCTTGAGGTAATAAAGTATGAAAGCATTAAAAAGTATATTAACGAATAATAGTGTATTGTTTAACGTAGGCGAAAAACTGGTGATTTTCAACGAGTGTTGAAAAAATTTTTTCTTCATATTGTAATGGAAGTCGTTGCCTACTTTCGTTTAGTTTTTGCATCGTGCATGTAATAAATTTTTCTTGCATCCAAACGATTTTGGTAGAGTTCATTCACTCAAAACTTTATTTACGTACGCTAAACTTATGAATTATACCCACTCACATATTTGTATACATAGATAATGCTTGAAAACGACTCCATAAATTGAATAGTAGTAAATGAAATATTTATATGACCATGTATCAGGTTGGGATTTGTTTAGTGTCAGCGAAGAACAATTATAGACAGATTTCAGATGGGAACCGTAGAAACTTTGTATATGCTGCGGTAGGAAAGTTTTGTTGTAATGTCGTAACCGTTGCATGGATTAAACTGGTAGGTGATGCGTACTTAATTTCGGTGTAAAATGTAGTTAAACTACTAACAGAATTTCGAAATTTAATAACCAGCCGTACGATTACTTTTTGGAAAGAACAGTTTTAGACAAGTTTCGGTGGAAAATGTTGAGGCACGCGTGTATACTGTCAAGCTTTGTTAATTCAATTTCATGATTCCCTGGGTTTCGTCAAAGATTTTATTGACGACATTGTTCAAAAATTAATTCTTCTACCAGCGCAAGAGTTCTTCGACAAAATTATTCAAGAGATTATCTTTTATGAAATAATAAACCGTAAGCAGCGTAAATTTTGAATTCAATTATAACAATATAGTAAAGTCTTTTATAAAGTAATTGTTTACTCTCCGTGAAAAAGTGATATTCAAATAAAGTGAATAACGTTTTAATCATTATTATACACAATATTTGCTTTCTCCTTGCATTCATTCTATTGATTTAACGTGCATGACTATGTGTGTAACTAACTTATCAAAATAGGTCTGACTGAACGGAAGTCTGAGAAATGTGGGTTTAAGTTAGTGTAAAAGCAGAAACACTGGTTAAACAAGATTTACGCATGAAGAAACATGTATTTCTGCTGATGCCCATTGTTCACAATAAACTGTGTGCACTGGTAACAAAATATTGCGAAAAGTTTGTATATCGCAAAAACGGGTAAACATTCGTTTTGTACCATTACAAGTTTGTTGACCAAATGTTTCCTAGATGAATGTAAATTATGGCATGAATTGTATTTGCATACTACCCACAATTCCATTCTGGAAGACAATATTACATTTCATATACATGTAATATTGACAGCCACTTATTATTATTTTATGTATGCAATTTCAAATCAACAAGATAGAAAATTAAAATTTTAATATAATTCAATTGCATTAAATATGTGTTAAATCGGATTAAATCGACATTATTTTAATATCAAATCATTGTGAAATTCAGACGTTTTCTGGATATCAATCGTTTAACAAATTTATAAATCATTTTCCTCACAAATGAGATATCGTTTAAAATGTTTATATTTATAATATTAAGATTGTTAACGAGAAATATTGAACAATAATGAACACATCGTTACAAATTATTAGCACCTTAAAAAACTGTTTCAACTGCGGAAGAATTTCATTCCAGTGATTACTATTTTTTACATTTAACGAGGGTTCGGTTTAATGATTACTTGCAGCACGATACCTTTGCAGTATAGTTCGTAACATGAGTTCTTAAAATTTGTGGAGTAAGTAAGCTTTTTTCATGACGTATAATGAGCAAAGATGATATTTAAAATGTATTTCTCTATTAGGGCATTCGTACAAACTGCAACCAACTCTACCAACATTTCCGTTTGCTTTGAATGTTTGCGAATTTAATATAATAAACTATTGAAATTTTAACTATTTCGCATTCAATTTAATCCACTTTACTCGCATTTCAAATAATTCTGATGCTATTTCAGTCTACAGTAGAACGCTATCGACAGAACCTACATGTTTAAAAAGGTTGCACTGTAGTGGAGCACATCTTCTTATACGAATATAAATCTTGTTTCAAATATCGAGTCAACATTTTTATGCAATAAAAAAAAAGGATTAGTTTTGACGAATAATGAATCGTCTGCTTCGTGGCAGAAGTTACTTTGAAGTAAAACGTAAAATGCTGTCTTCATAATTTATACCTTGAACGTTAAATTTGAAGTGCGCTATACATCTGTCAGAAAACATTTTTTCTTCAACTTTCACGAATGCTGCAGTTTGACCAACTGTTCTTATTTCGTCAACTGACTATAATTCTTACGGTATTTCCGAAGGATAATTTTTCACGGGGGATAATCAATCGTTTTGACCTAAGGGGTGGATAAGCCTGCCGGTGAATGTACACGGACTTCAGTCACGAGCAGTTGTGCCTATGACATGCACGAGGCAATTGCCCTTCCGAAACATCGACATATGACGAAGATAATGCAAGATTCGAAGTAATGGCAAATCCTCAAAGAAACAGCTTTCTACAAAAAAAATTCAAGTACTGTGCAATATAGAGTAATAAATGGCAAATGCAATAAGTGATGCTTTCATGAAACCAACTAATATAAAAAATAATTGTGCCACATAATAACTAAGTTTTTTTTTATTTATTGTATCAACTCGATTCAATGTACTTATTTATTAGAAAAAAAATTAGTAACGTGGATCGTAAATAATTAATTTTATAGAAAATATGATATATAAATTATTTTACAAAAGATTTAAAATTATATATGCACTAGTCAAATTAAAGGTCAAATAAATAAAGGAAATGTAATACAAAATTAATTAATATATAGATATAATATATAAATAATATAATATAATATAATATAATATAATATAATATAATATAATATATATAATATATAAATAATACAAAATTAATTAACGTCAGTAATTGATAATATCTTTGCGTAAATTACCATCAAACGTTTTTCACCCCGCTACAAGCTATACGAGAAGTAATCGCTCGCTAATTATTAATTTCTTATAAAAATAAACCTTGACTTTGCAGTGTCCTTGAATTCATAAATAAAATAAAGGAAGTATGATAATATCGCGTGAAATGCATGTGAAAACGTATTGTTCTACGTATGATACAGTTCAGAACTAAAAAACCATGTGGTGCGTTTGTGATGAAGGTGTGATAAACACTAAAGACACGTAACAGATGTGAGAGTAGCATGTACATTCATTAGATTAATATGTTTTAAATAACAGTTATGATCGATTGAAACTACAACACATACAAAACTACGTCCAAATAGTTTCTAACAAGGAAACATCATCGCCTATTTCTATTGATTCCGAAGGATCACAATGAAAAGAAAATTACTCGTGAAATTTCACTGTTAAAATTACATGAGATTCAATGTAACTTTAATTTGAGTACGAATAAAATTTCACAGAAACTTGCAAGTTTCCAGGCAGTGCGCTGCAATTTAATATTTTACCTCGGCGATGTTACAAACTACGTCGTATTATATTTCAAAAATATATTTTTCAATTTTATATAAATTCGACACAAAACCTTCCTATTTTCGTTTCTTGAATTTCTTATCAAAAACTCCCTTTTTAACAGAAAACCAGACTCTAACGTTGAAATTGATTGCGAAAAATAAAAATTCTCACGTTTACATTATAAAACAAACTCTTTGCCTGTATTCAAAGCGAAGCCAATCGGGACGGCTTGATAAAAGAAAAAAGTTGAAGCGTAAGGTGCGACGAGAAATGGAAAAAGGAATATAAAAAAAGTAACAGAAATTGATTCGCGACGCTTCTCGCCTACGCGCCGCTAGAAATTGCCGAGGCAAAGTTTGTTAAACTATTTAAATTCTTCGGGCGCTCTTCTCGTCGCAGATTCGCCAGCGGGATCGAAGGGGCGAAATTTCCAGTCGCACCCATCGCCGCCCTTCATATTACTTATAGTTGCGATGACGTGTAACATGTACTTTTCATTTAACAACTTTGCCTCCCTCGTGACTAGACGCCTGATAAATAGTTCACCGAGTCTTATTGTTATCTCACCCATACCAGCCATAACTCATGCATCCAGACTCAATATTATATTTACTATAAAATTTATCGTTATTCCAGATCCGCAGCCTCGCATTTCAAGCGAGAGATCCGACTGGAAATACAGTTTCGCCGCTGATAACGGAGCGCTAATTTATTCTCAAGCGTATCATTAATGGACCGAAAATGCGCGCGTGTACGCGGCTTTGTTATACATATGGCTGAGATTATTGATTATAATTAACGCTCGTGACAATTGCGCGGAAATATTGACGCGGCAAACAGATTTCGTTCGGATTCGTAATGAACGGTGCGCGGGCAAAGCGACGAATAATTGCGTTAACGCGGCACAGAGTCCGCGTTTAATAATATTAATAAATCTTTTTATCTAGATATTAAGCGGGAGGCAGTGTTCGCCCTCTTCGGCTGCGCGTTCACCCCTTCGAACGCCGGCTCCAGTTCAATCACCTCCACGCCGTTCTCCCCAGCAGTCTGATAAAGTTGCCAATGGATTTCCGCCGCTGCATGTTTCCATTTTGCAAATTCGTCTGGAAAGCACCGGAAAAAGATGACTCTTCTGCTCTCCGCCTTTATTGTCCTCTTGACCGCAACGCGTAATATCGATTTCAGCGTGCGAGCCTCCATTAGCTGCTACGCAGTGAATAATTTTCATCGAGACGAGACACAGCCGTGCCCTGCAGCGTCATCAGTTCGATCGAATTGCTCGCATAAGCAAGGACAAAAGGAGAAAGAAGTATTTCGGATTCGTCCGATCGAGCTGCAATGCAGTCGGTCATTAGTCGCCGGCCTTTCAAGGGCCTCAAAAAGCATTGGCTTTAATATCCCTTTCTTTCGTTTCATACTCACTTTTTCTCTCGAGCAAAGGGGGCATAGGAAAAAAATCATGACCCCCACTCAACATTTAACTTACAATCGTAAGCCTTTAAGAATCATTCGTTATTCGAGCACGATAAACATTTACTCTAAAAGATTGCGTTTTTACTTCAATCACTGCGCTGCTAGTTACGGCGAATTACATTCGACAGTATAAACCAATTTATTCGAGGCTAACGTAAATAGTTAAGGTAACAACCATCGTGAACTGTTGGCGAGGGTACATCTGTGATTGTTCAGTAACTTATGCTGTTAAAACATGAGCTGTAAATAAGTTAAGATGGGAATGCAGTTGCTGGATATACGGTCTGCGGTTAATAAATGATACGCGATTTATGTTCGCTCGGCGAGGGAAAAATTTTAGCCATTTTTGCTGAATTCCCTACAAAAATTTTTATGACTGTTCGCTTGATGAGTACCTATTAATTTGTTACTCCCCCCTACTGCCACAAACGAAAATTCTGGTCGGAAAGGACAGAAAATTTCATCAGAGTACTTGGAAATATTCATTATTCTCTCGATAGAGGTAATGAAGATATATTGCAGAGGAATTAGCATTAATGTATTTGTAATGAATGGCAGAAAAAGTTCTGAATTTAATAGGTAATAAACTTACAATTACTTTATTTAATAGGTAACATTTTTTTATGGTTTTTAACATTTTTGCTTGCTTGAATTCATTTATTGTATTCGTAATTATACATTATATAATTGAAAAATTTTGTTAAATTTTATTGTTTCGTTCATTTGCGTATAAAAATTTTATTTAAGTGTATATAACAATGTTGAAGAAAAATCTGGATTGATTAAAATCAATATTGAATCATTTTTTAATGCAAGAGTTTCTAATATACAAAAAGAAATGGTTTATAATTGCAATAATTAGCACAAGTAGTGACATTATATATATATATATATGTAACATAAAAGAGAAACTTTTATTTTAAAATACGCGTTTCGTTACGAGTCCATTATCCGAAGAACATCTCAATTTAAGAGACGTTTCTTATGAAAATTCAAATATTTTGCCCGGTTTATTCAACGAATTTGCTTGAAAAGGGCGTAGTAAATTTCACTTTAAAAAGTTTACTCCAACGCCCCGGTGTGATAATCTGAATTAAGCGCATCTGCGAATATTCATTTTTCATTATTACTTGACAGACGATATTAAATTGTATAATTCGACATAAATATTAAAATATGCATGCTGGAGAAATATTGTGAAGAGATATTAAATCTATTTCATTGTCAGGAAATCAATTTCTTATTGTGACTTGGTTGTACAATTTCAAGAAACGTTGTTTACCTTCACTAGATTTAAATTTAACTTTAAATCATATTCTACAGTTCATATTTACACAGTAATCATATCTTTCTGTAATACCTTTTCCCTAATTCCAAAACAATTTTAATAAAATTAAACGTAAATTACATTGACATTAAATTTGACATTAAAGGAGGGGAAACAAGAAATTCTCTACCGACTTTGAGATTTGCACAAACCCCAAATAAAAATGATCGAACCAGAAAATATTTTCTTTTTCAAAACAGACATTTACTCGCAATATTTTCTTAGTTGGGGAAGTCAGTTGCAGTTATATTTAACGCGAATAAGCATTATACGTGAAACTGAAGCAAAAAGTATTCGCAATGTCCAGACGTACGCGGTGCCGGTTCTGTGGCGTAACAAAGTGCATTAACATCCTCAAACAGCGATCTCAGTGTGATAAAGGCTCGCTTGTGATTCGATGACCTTCGAGGCTTGCAGGTGACTGCCGCTTTGGTCAGGTTAACAGGTGTTATGAGTTGAATGCGGGACTTGCGTACGATTGGCAACAGTTTCGTGAGCAGATGACATCCAACGAGTCGGTATAGACATTTCCCGTCAATGTTTATAACGATCATCGGCATGTGCAAAGTATCCGGTTTCCAAACAAAGTAAAACAATTTCAACTTTAAAACGTGGTCCAATTAAATTGCAACCTGCGACTTCTTACGTCGCAGAATTAACTTGTGGAAATTAACCCGAGCGAAAATTTCGATATTCACGTTTTGCTTTAGTTCGTTTAGTTTAATTTGAGGTAATGATTTATTTACTGTTGAATGAGTTCGTAAATTCACTTGGTAACTATGATTTCAAGCTACTGCTAAGTTATCTTCGCTGCTTCACGTGAAATGAACTTTTTGCTTCTTTAATGATATAATATATCTGCATATATATATATATATATATATATATATATATATATATATATATATATAAGATCTCTCTCATATACACATCCCAGACCACACGACACCTCTCTATCTCGTGTATCCCGTTTTCCGCGAGAAAAAAAAAATAACCAATAACACAATAACCGATACTCATTTATAATAATAAATACATCTCATATTAATATACTACAATTAATTATCAACTAAACTAGATATTTTTACAATTATTACTTAATTTATATTTTCTTAATCTATT
>JABFOV010001029.1:0-28816 GCA_022817685.1 Aradophagus sp. ZL-2020
TCAGTCGGAATCTGAGAGTCACACACACAGACTCGTGTGCAAAGTGAGAGTGAAAAAAATACATATGAGTCATAGCATATTAGGATTGAGATGGAAGAGCAAATTAATCTTGATATATATACACTGCAGCACCTCGGGGTGTTATCGATGACGTTTATTATTATTTTTATTTGTGTAGATGCGCCGGTGTCGCCTTTCGTATCTTTTTTTTTTTTTTTTTTTTTTTTTTTTTTTTTCGTTCCGCGCAAAAATTCTGCGCCTCGAACAAATTCACGAATCACGTGGCCGTTCAATTATGCAGAATACAGTTCGCCGGGGCGAATAAATCTTGACCAGCGAGTCCCGAATCCGCCGCGGTATCACGATCAATCGACAGACAATGTGTATCCCCGCTGTCCGACAAGTGCCACAGCAGCGTTCACGTGTGCGCGAATCGATCCTAAAATTCAATTTTCCGCCGGCGCAGGAAACCCCTTGCCACCACCGCGATTCTCTGGAGTTTCTTTTTTAATGAAACGTCTAATCGATTTCGACGTTTCGTGATTTCGAGCAGTTCCAAATAAATATATTTCTTTCAATCGTCCGTTGCACTTTATTTGCCCAACGACACCGACTTCGCGAGCAGTAATGAAACTTGTTTTTCCGTGCCATGTGCTCGCAATGATTCCGATTGCGAGAAATGTTCCCGGAAGAATTGCTCGCCATGTTACTTTTTCCCGTTGTCCCAAAGTTTCGACCGCATTCTTTGAAACATTGATCATCCATATCAATATTCTTGCTTCGTCTAGTTATACATGGTATGGTATGGTATACCATATGGTTGCCGTATGGTACGGTATGGTATACATGACACTAATATTATAATTATCCTAGTATACCATATAAATTGTAACATGTTATAGTAAATTACTAGGTTTACTGGATAGATACCTTTTATGAGTTTGTATTACATGAACCTGAATCTTATGTGGACCCAATATGGTGAACCATATTCTATATCACGGCCATTGGAAGGCCATGGGTTCCAACCGTATTAGGACCATATAATACGGATTGTGTAAAGGCCGCATAATGAGAATCAATAAGAATTAATACCACACATGAACCTGATAGGAACCATTGGACTGATATGGCACCCCATACTTCATTTCTACTAGACCAGAAAGAATCGAATGTTTTAACAAGAACATGAGTTATTATGCAAGTCATTATGTAAGTACAAACAATACTGAACTTGAAACGTAAACAACATTTGCATTCAAGCAAATGATTAGAATGTTGAATATCGCATGACAACTTAAGAGCAGACTGTTCTTAGAAGTAGAATCCTGAGTAAGGAAAGCTAGAAACACCTCTAAAGATAGACAACTACTTGAGTATTGCGCAAACAACTCGACCTCCGTCTTTTCACAAAGTACAGAGTCATTTCGTGTCAAATCATCGCAGCACAAAGGGTCAAAGGGTCACAGCCCGAACGTCTTCGTTTGAAAAAAATTTAGACACTGGAAATAATTGTTCTGCAGAAACGCAAGAATAACATCCTTCCTCCTTCTGCTTCGTCAGAACATTGATTACGCGCTCTTTTTTCCCATGACATTGATTTAATTTAATCGTCAGCGTTGAACAAACGTAGATTCCAAGCATCCTATGGAGGGTCTTCTAACAAAAGTCTTTGAGCATTAATAAACTTAATTTATCTTTGGTCTCGCTACAAGGATTCCTTTTTTCGCGCGCAACTAAACTTGAAGATACAATTCATCAGAAATGTTCGGTATTGTTTGTACGAATTCGCCGTCTTATAATGAAGCAGCTATTCTCGCGACGCATCCTTGCTTGAAATACATGAATAAGAATTTCCGGCGCGGTGTTAAAATTGCAATCTTTTTAAGCGCGACGCAACGCGCTTCAAGGAAAAGTCCTCTGAGGCGCCACTTCGAAGCCCTTGTGCCAATAAGCTTCTGTTATCGTCGTCTACAGTTTCGTTACTTTACGTACTGTGCTCACATGTAAGCCGATTATTCCTTTGTGCAATAACTAATCGCGTTATTGTACTCATGGATAGTCGCAGATGGAAATTAATGATAACGTCACTCACTTTCGAATTTGTCATTGTTTCTGTTTCGAATGAATACACAAAAGCAGAAAATAGATAAAACACAATTGTGCTTTACATAATGTTGCACTGCAAAACACAAGTTTCTAAGAAAAACACTGCTCGTTTATGCATTGCGAAAACTCAAGTGCGAAAATCATCACGCGCTGAAAACTTAATAATTCTTAAATAGAAGGTAAATTAATTTGCAATAGATACAAACCATGACGATATTTCTGAGTGATGAAAATTGTTAAATAAATATTTTCTTATGTTCTATTAAAACCGATTACGCGTGACACACAGGTCGTAAGATCATTGCGCATTTGTTGCAAACTTGGAAAGTTGCATAATAATGGGGAGTGATAAACACTCTTTTCCCCATAATTATGTTAGCTTTAAAACCCTTTTTCCCACGATAAAATAAAAATCTTAATCATGTATCATGAAGGTCGTTAAATAAATTCTATCTTGTTACTCGTCCTAAGCCTGCACTTCCTTCGTATATAATCCTTAGCCGAAACGAAAATATTAAATAGCAAACGTAATAACTTATTTACGGCAGGGAGCTATGGGAAATGTATCATTCTACGATTAATGAATTATGATATTTTTCCACGACCACGGATTGTCAAAAGTTCAACTTATAACATAAGTTAGCAATGAAACTTGTACGATAGTAGCAATCGTTTTTAGCTCGTATAACTAATATTTATCTATTTTCAACAATTGCATACTCATTCGGTAATGTACTATTGTTTTATTACGGGGATTCGATTTGAATCTCAACAGCGATTTCTTTAATGAAAAGTAATTTTTTAATACGAAATTTTCTTTGTGGAACGTTTAAAAAACATTTATTATAAAAATATGTTACAGAGTCTTTCCGTTGCATATGGAACGTTTCATGTGTTCTTTTGAAAATATTTCAGACGCTGTTTTTTGTTTTACTTAATGGAAAGGAAAGAGGACACATGAAAATATGTAATGAAACATTCCAAAACGTCAATCAATCTCAATGTTTACGTCTAACAAAATTGATTGCGTAGCGAAAGTGATTAATGTTCTATTGCAAACAAATTTGTTAGTAAATTCACTCTGGATGATAGACTAAGCAAACATAAACATGTAAATTAGCCGCTGAAACATTGCCGCCTATCTTGTAAGTTGCGGATCCTGGGTCAGTGGAAGATACAAGTCGAGCGAAAAAATATAGTAAGAATTTTAATTTTCCTTTGCTCCAGATTTGGCGCGTTTCTACAAACAAAATTTAATCAGAATAGTCGTACACGTAGACTTGTGCAATAAATTGTAGAAAATTACTTTTATTGAACAGCGGAATATTGGAGATCTTTCGGCAAATAAAGTTCACGAAAATTTGTTTGAACAGAATGAGAATGCAATGGAAACGAGCTTTAAACAATTGAATAGAAACAGATTGTTCCATGTTCATTCGTCAGAAAAGCAATAAGAATGCAGTTTTATAAAATAAGGAAATACGACGGAAAAGAATTGCCATCGTTTCAACCTGTTTTTGGAGTTTCATTGTATTAGAAAAACAAAATGCAAAACCACATCGGGTTTTCATTGTTATCGTTAGCCCAACATACTTTTTGTTTTGCGAATTTCTCATTGCCATTTTCATTGCTTTTACCATCATTTTGATATTGTGTCACAACGATCCCGACATTAGACGCTCACCTACGTACAAATAGGCTATTGACCTCGAAATGTGGACACCGTTTTGTAATATCCGACTTGATTCGAAAATGTCATTTTGTTGGAAAAGATTGCTAATGAAAATTCGATTGAGATATAAAAGATAGAATCGGTCGAGTTGTAAAAGAAACATCCAGCGCGGTTGTTCTCAATCGTGATTTCAAAGGAGCAATATCACAAGACGTGCAAATAGACATGCTTTCGGTTCGTACAGCAATAACGTGGAAAAACTTAACCGTTTCCTTACTTGATGGACATTCGCTACAAGTTAATCTGTCTTACATTTTGAATTCTACGAAACATTGAACGAAATATAGGTAAAAACTATCGAATATAAAACAAAGATTAAACGATAAATCCGATAACATCGGAACATTACCGGCTTGGAGTTAAGTAAATGATGATGATGAATGGTGATGCGGCCGATGACTGGAAATGGTCGAAAGTAGAAAAAACAAACGAAAAAGATGCACAAGACTCTTGAACTTTTAACTGTGACATTTTCCACGTCAAAATGATTTATTATAGGAAAATATGAAATCGTTTCTTAGCAGTGTCTGACTAAAAGAATCGATTTTATATTCTTTTATATTCTTTTCAGTTGATCTCTGTATATCTCTTACCTGCTTCAGAATATCTCCTTAGCTTTGTCTTTTTGCATTTAGACGACTGAAGAATCACCTTAACCGTAGACGTTTAATAATAATAGGTTGCAATATTTTGTATTCTGTCCTGATCAAAAAGTGCTTCAAATTGAATGCGCATTAAAAAATTCCATATTTTGTAGAGCTCACATAAATATTTCGTGCGTATCAATATATTTACACGTTGGAATTATTGAAAGCATTTCCACGTAAATTTGAATTGACAACAGTTTTTAAAGGTATACTCCCCGCATAAAATTGTAATAATTTCGGGACTTGAATTTCGAAAAGTATCGCGCGATGTTCAAATCGCATTATTTGCAAATGACAAATTTATTGATTTGCGCGCCGTGAGTTCATGGTGGTAAACATTTTAAATCCAAATGACTTTTTTCGAAGCGGTATAACTTCAAAAGTCGCGTTCGTGTATATCGTGAATCGTCGAGCAAATACTACTTGAACGCTGCTGATTTATTCAACGTACGATGCGAATTGTAAATTGAAATATTTTTAAGATGTTAATATTATGAAAGCATAATTGAAGGCGGGAAACGTTACATCTCTCCAAATAACAGTATTGAAGACTGCAATTTCATTTGGTAGCTTTGAAAAGAACGGAACATTTGCTTAATTAAATAATAAAATAATTGATAAATTACATAAAAAAAAAATGTATTTTTTGTCAAAGCTCTTCGTTCGCAATACTCTTATTTGGTCAATGTTTGTATCCCCGCTGCTTTTTTAAAAACATCGTATGAAACTCATACTGATATGTATTATATGCATAGTTTTGATATTCACCCTAAAAACAGGCCACGTGTAACAAAGAAAACCACTTGCTACACGGAGATTTCCTACATCGCCAAGCACGTAGGGAATCCATAAGATGATAATTTATTATTTTATCTTTTGTGCGACTTACCACTGCGAATAGTTCATGCGTAAAGATTATTGACCTTACCTGTAACAAAAATAATATTAATTTAAAAAATGTAACAATGTTCACTTCAATTTACTTATGAACTAAAATATATTATTTGTATTTCCAATATACGAAGATGCAAAGAAGATTAATGGCCTCATTTTTTTCACGTGCAAAAGTAAATATGATGTATTTTATCAATATGTTTATTTAATTCTCAAAAACATCTAGTTAACAAAATTTTAGTATATTCTTTTTATATAGTAATATGTAAATCGTATACTATAAATATATTTTGAATTATATTTTTGTACGTGTGGGTTTTACAACAAATTCCAAAGAATCGTAACTTTTCGCTTGCACTGCGAAAGATACTTATGGATAAATAACGAGCATTATACTACAAGCATTCGTTTCGTCTCGATTTATCGTTTTTTTTTCTTTTTCAAATCTGTAAAAAAAGTGCCAAGATATGAAGGGCACTTTGCCAAACGTCGCGAATTTGTCTCTTCCAACAAAATGTCCTTAATCCAGGTGCACGCTGCCAAAGGAAGTGGAATATCACGGAGAATCGAGGTCAAATAAGAACCGAAGGAATGCCTTACGTGAACTTATTTAAGGATTTTTAAGATTACTTTTGCGCTCATAAAACTGATCGTTTGAATTGAAGCGAAATCTATTGATAGAATTCAAAGATTACATATCGGGGGAGTCGAGATAAAATGTTGCTATTATTTCTTCCAAAATATTTGACAATACCATTGACGTGAATACACACTGATAATTATTCAAATTTAAAATCCTTGTCAAATTTGAAATTTTCAAAACAATAACAACAATAATAATGATGGTAATGATGATGATGATGAAACTTTGAAATGTTCAACAGCCATTGAAAAAACGTTTTCAGAAAACAGACAGACGTTTTAGAAATGTTTAATTAAACATTTGAACGTTCGTCAAACACGTGAAAAACGTTTAAGAGTTGAAGCGTTCGAGGGACATTCAAAATCTATTATTCCGCGACAACTCTGTTATTAAGCGCAATCGCGCAACATTAGGTGTACCTATCATTTAAACGAGATTTGTGTACCGCTATTCCCACTGTGATTTACCAAACCACTGTAGACCATCTCAATGCTTATCAGACTTCAATAGAACGATTACCAAGATACACCTGCACGTGTCCGTATAAATGAATCAATGGTATCAGCTGTTTTTATGACAATGTCACGTGTAGGATTTTAGAAATATACATTTCTATTAGAATTTTGGGTTCAATAAAGATGTATTGATTTTATTGTTTATTTGATCACTTATTTATTGAAATAGCAATAAGAGAATATGAGTACATTAGTAAATGCACATACCTTACAAGAAATATACGTACCATTGCATTCGGTTCATTACCCCAATACAGGCAACATTAACCGTATTCCGTATGAGAATTTATCTTGAGGATCGGTGTACGAATTGCCTTCTATCGATGTACTCATCGACATTCGTGAGTGGAAGTGCCTACCGGGCTATCAGGCTATTGGCAATATGCTCTATTGGAATAGTTTGATCATCAATATGGGATACACATGAGCCATTAGACAAATTCGTAGCGGTGCACCGAATTGCGTAGACTCGCGTAAAACGACTGCTCTTGCTTAGCCATCGTTCTTACGAGAAGACAAATAGCCAAAGTTACCCCCTGGCGAATACTTGACGTAATTCTCGTGCTAATTATTCACGATAGGCGACGTTCGAGTCGCGCAA
The DNA here is from genome assembly GCA_022817685.1 of Aradophagus sp. ZL-2020. NCBI lineage: Eukaryota > Metazoa > Arthropoda > Insecta > Hymenoptera > Scelionidae > Aradophagus > Aradophagus sp. ZL-2020. The sequence continues at coordinate 7,142 of JABFOV010001029.1, forward strand.
TTAACACCTTTTCAGTGTAAGTTAATATTGATTGTTGCCGATGGGAGAAGTGACTTGGGAAGAATTGACTGCAATTAACGAGAAATCTTTGCGTTGTTGAAAAATGAAACGAGACATTGTTTTTGCAAGTGAAAAAACAAATACTGAAATATTAACGACTGGATGAACGAATTCCAAATTCCATAAATTTTCAATCAAAAACAATATACTTCTAACGAAGAAAATGAACGAAACAGTTAACTATTTTATTTTATAACGCACTGATATGAATTCAAGTTCTGATTTTGCCTGTTGATGGACGAAATAATAATTTATTAAAAATTCGTTGCAAATAAACGTTGCAAACTTCTTGCACATGATTTTTGAAAGAAACGAAGTGAAAAATACTTATAAACAGAAACAGATCTGAGACCAAAATGTTCTTGGAAACCGTACACTGAAAAATATCCTCGTAAAATTACACCAATCATGTAAAATTGCGTTATGTGGTGTGTAAAATTGCATTGTTTCTGTAAAATTACAATAATTGTATAGTTTTACATTATGTATAGCATAATTTTATAATATATGTCGCGTAAATTTACCAGGATTTTTTTTCAGTGTACAGATTATAGATCTTAATGAACATGAAAACCTTGAAAATGGAAATTGTGCGAAAAAATTGATGTCGTTCACTTGCGTGATCAAAATAGAACAATGCCTATTCGCTGCGCCATCTTATGGCGAATAGTTGGAATTAATATAAAAGCCGTGCCATTAAATCGTAAAAATTGAATTCGTTTGTCATGAAGACCGTTTTTATGATTAAGATGATTACTTTACAACTTGAATTTTTTTTTTTTTCAATTGAGCATCACATATACACTTGAAAGATACCAACGAACCGACGCAACTAACATATCTGCAGCCAGTGTTAACAACTATGATAAATTTAAGTTCCCATTTACGATGTTAACGATTTCTCTTTCTTACTCGGCCGTTCGCAGCGGAAGAACCTTCTTATCGTCAAAACGTCGAAAGTCATTTTAGTGCGACCATTGAAGTAAAATGATGAAAGTATCTAATAGCGTGAAGTTCAAGTTGAACCTTAAACAGAACCGTACTAAAAAAAAAAAAAGATTTATTGCATTTTTAACGGTATTTACACTTTCGTTAAACGGACATAAAAACCGTAAGCAGTTAGGCTAATTAAAACTAATCTTATTCGGTAAACATCGTCTCGGCTGTAACGTTCAACCGTGATAGTGACGATAGCGCGCACGCTGCACTCATTTGTCACGCACATTTCATTCGCGTCGCGCTTCGTCATCCAAACAAACGTGATTTTCGTATGTACAGCTGCGGATAACCGTGCGAGAAATTGAATCAAAACTTCTTGATCTCGCGGTGATTTGTCAATTTTATACATTTCTCTTTTTACATTGCACTTCTGTCGATAATTTTTTCATCTTAAAATATCTTTGACATAAGACACATTCAATAAATACAGCACGAACAATTTTCAACATTATTTAACTTTTTTTACTTGGTATACTGGTTAATATTTTAATTATTATTATATTGACTTTTTTCATTTATAAAATAAAATAAATAAAATTTAGTTCTGGATAATTATTTTGTAGCTGATCAGTAATTGTCGATGATAACAAATGATATGAACAAATTAAAACTTCGTACTGAGCTCACAAGTTTTCGCTTGTGTTTTTGTACCATACATAAAGTACAATTCAATTGTCAAAGTATTTGTTCCAATTCTTTAATGATCTTCTGTAATCTTCCAAGTAAGTTTTGGATTTCTTTGCAAGAAAAAAAGACATCGGCTCGAAAGCAGTAAAATCGCCGAGTCACTTTCGTATCTTAACCACATCACGAAAGAGTTTTTGAGCTAAAGAGTTCTGCATCGATCGGAATAAATGGCAATCCAAGTTCAATAAAAAGGCGCCAGAATGGTTGAATACACTGTGCGCGAGAGAACTTTGCTGCTGAACTTAAAGATGATTCGTTAATGGTATGAACGCGCGACGTAAAGTTATCAGGTAGCTAATTCACTTTTTCGATTGTTTTCGGGGTTATTTTTTGTAATTGCAACAAAAGTTGCCGTGGAATATAAAAAAGATAGCGGGTAGAAAAATCGACTATCGTGAATAAAAGATCAAAGCGTTAGAAGTTTTGCTTAACAAAAAATCTAAAATTGGATGTCATGTAACAAAAACAACAAATTTATTGATTTTCCGCATTTGATTTCGTTTTGGCTTCGCTTTGACGTTACCTTTTGCTTTGTCAGAAGTAATATTTTGTGTTACAAGAAGAAGAAAGATATTTCGTTCCAAGAAAAATTAAAGAAAGTTTTTTGTTTAGTGAATTATAATGATACAATTTTACGCATCCGAGATAAAAAAGTGAGGTTTTGTATCCAAGGAGGAAAAATGATATTTTACGCTTGCTAAACAGTGAAGTACAATTTTCCGTGGAATGCATTACTTTTAGCATAAATGTATTAGAAAAAGCATTGTTTTTAGCTAGGATTTTTACTTTTAGATAGAATTTGATCTTTATTTAGTCAAAATTCCATCAAAGAAACATTTTTGTGAGAGTACAGTATCTATTATATAAACGTTTTATTGAAGTTTAACGTAATTACGGACTAATTTCATATTTTGCAACTTCGGCAACCTAGTTCAGAGACAGTTATGATATAACTTGCATTTTATTGCAAAATTCACCCCGATTACTAAAAAGTCCTTAAATGCTAACTTTCAATTTAAATTATGTTGGGTCACTGAAGTAATAGAGCACAAAAGCAAAATATTCTATTTATACAGACATGTATAAAATAATTTTTATTAATAAAAATACGTTTAATCATTTTTTTTGCTGCGGAATTAATTAACTTTTATCTGACCGAAGTTTTAAACGTTTTTTTATCAACTAATTCGAAAAATGTGCAAAGTACAGTTTTGCCTATCAATTTTTTGTACAATTTTTCGACAAAAATTGTAGAAAAATTTAAAATTAAGTGAAATATAATTATTTAGGTAATTATTTAAATCCTCCTTGAATTTTTGAGACGTTCACTTATCCTCTTAAATATTATATCGTTAAATTTAAGTAATCAGGTTAAAAATACATCGAAGTCGATCTTTTACAATATTTTCAGCAGTTATTATGAATATTAATAATATATTTTATGAATCGTACAAACAATGAGTGGAATTAAACAAAGTCATTTTAATTAATTGAAATAATATTTTCACTTTATTTAATTAAAGTATGTTTTATTCCATTGTGTCCATTGTGTAAGTTAAAAGGTTATGTATGAAATCGGTAACGTGTCAATAAATTCATTTCAACTGTTTGATGTTTTTTACAAAAAAACAAAAGTACTTGAAAATACAATGCATTTAAAAATTGTATCGAAAAACGAGTAAAAGGTTTATTATTGATCAACCGCGATGAAAAAACAAAGTTCTTTTTTATTTTGTAAAAATATTTCCATTACTGTACAAAAAGAGGAAATCACATAGTTATTAAAATTATATGAAAATGATTACAGTGAAATAATAACGTAGGAAGAACGGTAACCACCGGTTGTTGAAATTTTTTGCATTGAATTATTCATCATTCCATTTAGCCCTTATATCTTTATATTTTATTCACATTACACGTTTTCATTAATTCAACATAACCGCTCGAATTTCTTAAATTATTATTAGTATTATAATTTAATAACTTTATTCGAAGTTATTATTAATAAATTATAAGTCACAACTTTTATTACCATAATTATTTAAAACTTAATCAAAATTTAGTCAACGAAACATATTCGCAGAATTTTAATATTTAAGAGGATTTTTAAGATATTTGCCAAGAAATATGCGACATGATTTTGTTCAAAATAAATCGAAGTTAAAAAATATTGGGTTACTTTTATTAAGATAATAAATCAAATACGTTTAAATACCGAAGTACTTTTATGAATCGGACTACCAAACATAATAACAGTGATTTGGATAGTATCCAAGGTATCAATTACTAGCAATTGCAGAGTTGACTCAAAAGTTAATTGACCGATTTGATCAGGCTTTTAGTTATCCCCAAATTCTTTCCTTTCTAATGTTTCGACCGCTTTCACCATTTTATTTTCTACACACATTTGTCACTCATCGATCGTCTTCCAGTCAGCATTAATCTTTTCTCATCAATGTTCTTTCGTATTCAGCTTGACGAATTTCCGTCGACGGTTTAAATTTTTAAGAAAAATTTTCTTAAAATCAACACCGAGTCTGTTAACCGTCCAAAATAAAAAATAAAAAAAAAAAAAAAAAAACAGAACAAAACATTGAAATAAATCTATAAGGTTTGATGGTTGTAACTAAAAAAATAATTGGTGCAAATCACAAGTTACAAGTTAAATATTTAAACAGTTTCAATTAAAAAAAATGTTTTCAGTTAAATTAATAACAAAGAGAGCACCCGTTCGAATATAACGAATTGCGAGCGAAAGACGGCAAAAAAATGCAGAAAAAATTGTGTGCCAATTTGTCGCATTTTGTTTCATTTCGCGCCCGGACTGGAGCTTCATTTGATTTGTTGTACATCATCAAGACTGCACTTCGATATCGCAAATAATTCGCCGAGGCGTTAATTGAATGCGCGAGACTGAAAACTTAAATAAAGGTCTAATTTTATCAAACCGTCACCGAGTCTCTGTATATCCTTGTTAATTGCAAACTTTGTTAGATATAAAATTCGGTTTTTGTGCGACGTTCATTTGTTTTTGTGACTTTTGATATTCAATTTACGTACAAGGCGAAAGCAATTTTGTTCGGTCTAATTTGTATATTGTACGCGAGCTTTGCCCGGCGGGATTACTTTGTTCAATTTTATAATTATTGCAATGAAACGGTAATAAGGATAGTCATATTATTGGTGCTCGAAACTATTACAGGAAGAACGTCCGTTAATTAACTCGTTTTCTTTAAAGCACTTTACTTGCGCGCAATCTTTCTAAGTGACGATCTTCTTTTCTTTGTTTGTCTTTTTTTCAATTTTTTTCAAGTAAACTCATTTGAAAAAGACACGGGGCTTGATTAATTAAACATAGCTGGAATGCAACGCTGCACTATTATAAAAAGAAATTAATTATTGTTACTGGAATCGGCATCGCCGTTCTAGATGCTCCTATAAAACATCATTACACGGAAACTTATTGCTTTTTGATGTTCAAGTCGTATCAAATGGTGAGCGTATGTTTTAATTATCACTAATGTGAAAAAAAAGGACTGCTGGACATACAAAGGACGAATACTTCACTACGAATACAAGTTTCTCATTTTGAAATACTTTTGTTTGAAACACTGACAGTGTTTCAGTTTGATACAACTGAGAAAAATAATTACAGTTGCTGAAAACGTTATGTTGATTTACTTCGATAGCGGTAACAAAAAGCCAATGGAAGAAGACAAATTCACTGTTTCGATGATGTATTGAATTGTAACCGCAACAGGTATATTTTGGTTAAGAAATTGATGAATCTTGTTGAAGAAACGGATGAAATCTGTTTTACCAAGTGCAGGGTTTCCGACAGTGTTGCCAACGACACTTTCACTTGTCAGTTTTGAGAGTTTTTCCCATATATCTGGCAACTCAGATTGTCGATAAAAAATAGCAAGCGCCACCTTACGGCATTCCATATTAAGTTGACGATCTTTTGTCTTTGTTTCCGAAGTAAAAATTTAAATCAGTTTTGAAGTGAATCTAGCCAGTTTTCACTATTTTCTGGCCAGGGTCTGGGTAAGTAATAATCTAGACAGGGTATATAATACAACAAAACATTTTTCTCCGTGAGCGGTCTTTACATGTGTTCATTAGTTTTAACCACTAATTTTATCATCGTTTACGTTCAATGTCACCTCGATTCATGATGACCGAAATGAGAACAGCTCAACTAACTTGCCGCTATCACATTTCAATCTGATTCACGGTACTATAAATCTTTAGAATATCCTTTTCTTTTCGGACAACTCCGCACGGTACGTCTAAATCGAATTAAAATGATCCCGTCGTTGAACATTCACTACATGTTCATGAAAGCTGCACGTAGAGTTGGCGGTAAGTTCAATTCACGCAGTAGTATATAACGCATGCAACAATGAGAGGTCGTCCGTGGAAGTTACTAATTGCATTAAGTTTGGAACGGAGACTATGTATACCTGCAGCTGTCGTGTGTTGTGTCAGTGATTCGTAAAAACTTTACGCAAGAAACGGTACATTTACGATCAAATTTGACTCAGCTAAATTCTGAATGATGAAATAAAGAAAAGATGACATTCGTAGTTTGCGCTGATGCTGGCTTCATCGGAAAAATAATTAGCCTTACGAAATTCGCGGTAATTTATCGTTATTAGTAATACGCAGGGACTTTTCATATTTCGATTGCAAAAACTCAACCTTATTAGCAGTTTGAGCTCCCGTTTGTCTTTTGTTTTTGTCCGGGTACGGCGTTGTTCAGTGTTAGGAAAAAGGATAAATTACAGCTTCATTAGATACATTTTTTATGGATCTGCCTTCGATCCTTTTTATTTCAAATACCGACGTGTGAAAAATTTTTTAAAATACGTCGTTGTTTAGAAATTATTTTAATGATCAACGATTAAATTTGAAAATCATAAACTATTCTTGGAGTTTCGGTATTATGAAATTATAAAAATGCAGACTTGCGTTGAAAACTCCATAATTTTGTCTGCGGAAATGAGAATCAGTTAAATTAATGGTCAATTTTTCAGAAGACTTTAAATATTAATCCACTTAATTAAAACTTCCAAAACTTGCGTTTCACAGTCCGCAGAGACAGCAAAACAACAAACAACATGTTCACAGTGCAACGAATTGTAAAAATGGGAGGACGAGGGTGGAAACCTTGCTTTCTAATGAAAATTGAGTGGACTTTGGACTGAGCAAAAAGTCAAGTCAATCGAGAGATTGCTATCTGCGTTACGTTAATTTGAAAACGGGTAAAATTTAATGGAAACCAAGCGTATAACATTTGCAAGGCTTAAATTCGACAGGTTCGTACATAAAAAATTTATCTAAATACGAAACTTTGTTCTTCCACGAATTTTCAGTCACTACTATTTTTTGTTAAAATAAATAAAAAAATGTTTGATTAAGTATGGGAATAGCTTCTTTTAGTTCAAATTTACTATCTGGTAAAATTTTTCCGAATTCGAATTAGATTTTCTATTTTATAAGGTTACATAATTTAAAATAACTCTTCAATAATAAAAATTGCAATACTCAATATAGAGACAATTAAAAAATATATTAATTATAATTATCTTAGTTCAAAGTGTACGCAGTAAAGTGTGTACTATCCACTTTTCAAAGATTACCAGTAGTCTAGTGTTGCTAGTAAAATCGGACAAAAGATTGTCAACAGCAAATGAAAGCTGGCGACCTTTTATCCTTTTTTATTAGCAATCCTGACAAAATCATATTAGGTTCTGCTCAAAGAGGAGTCGGCACTACAGTCCAGCGTCGAAATTACTGGCCGTTTGGTCTTATGTATGTGCTTTCTTCCAGGTTCCTTCTGTAGAACACTTTGAGTTCGACTCTTCCAATTTCCGGAACCTTCATTCCTATCAATCTTTATTGACTTCCATTCGTTTTCCAGAATGGTCATGCTAAGACGAAATCTGGCGACCTCTGCTTGGTTTGCATTAGAACTACACTGGTGGTTTAAAATTTTAGCTTTGATAAAACTGCGAGGAATACAACGTGTCGTTAATTTTCTGGCAACAAAAATTGGATACTTTTATGAAACTGTTCACAGGGCCATCTATATTTCAGTATTGGGAAAATATGTATGATTGATATGCAGAAAAAAGTTTCATTGATAATATTTAATCAATCAATTTCATCGCATCACAAATATCTAAGTATTTGAGAAATTACTTTGATATTATTACAGCGAAAAGGTTGGATTTTTTAAAATAATCGGTTGTACGAAGAACAACATATATTAAAAGAAGTCACATTTTCGATAATGGCCCAACTCGGTCAAAGTCATAAAAGGTATAGTACTTTTCAATATAAGCTTTTTTCTCCGTGTATTGTCACACGAAAATTAAATACTTCGTTTCAATAAAATTACGTGATAAATCTCGCATAAATTACAACTTTTAATTGAATCATTTCGTGGTCTATTCAGGATTCTATTTCGTGAAAATTATCACGTAAATTTAGCGATCAAAGACATATAATATTGTCTAACTAAATTCACTCGTCGAGTCAAGTTGAATTGCAAATAAAACTCCATTATCTTGAAAAGAAATTTTAAGAGGAATCTAATTAATTGTGGAGACTTTATTACTTAGTGAGGCGTCGTCACAATTCAAATGCGAATAATTTTTTTTTCGACGGCTCGTTGTCGCTATCGTTATCAATTATTACTTTCTCTATAACTACCTCGCGCTTTATTTTGTGAGATAAGGTAATGCTCGAAATCAAGAATTCAGATACGCGGACCTGTTTCCGAACTTCGGCGATTCTAAAAATAGTTTTACCTTTTCACTTCGTGATATCGTATACAAAATTGATTTGTTCAAGAAACACGGATGCGACTACATTATATTATGAAAACTTTTGAATGACTGTAAGTTATTAATAAACTTTTGTTACACCGAGAAAACGGTATCGTAAAATGGATTGTAAAATTTCTAGCATGCTTATTGGTCGAAATAAAGCAATCGAGCAATGTCATTGGCTGAAAGTAGTTACGATATGATATCGTAAACAGTTTACTATATGAAATTGTCCACGTTACAATATGTGTTGTGTCGGTCACAAAATGGTTTTCTCAGTGTAGTAAATGACTTCTGTGTAAAAAAATATACCTATATTTTTGCGGAATACTTTCGTCAATTTAGTGTCTGAAGATCAAATTGATTGAATCTTCTGTCATCGACGTTTTAGTGACAGGAAATTTCCGTGGAAAGTTAACTGCCCGTCAATCGGTGTCGCAGATGTTTCGTAACAATGCTGAAATTCCTACGCTTTCATAAAAGCCACCGATGTACGATCTCTTACATCAAATTATCACTCACCCTTTTGAAAACTGGCATTCAATTTTTATGTTGTAGGATTATAAATTGTAGAAAAGATGTAACATTTTTTACTACGACAATTATTTACATGCGTTACATTCTTGGTAAGGTTACATCTGTTACAAGTTTTAAGAGAACATCAACAGTTTCCTTTTATTATCATATTTAAGGGTAGATTTCGGATTTTTTGGCAAAAAATATTGTCTTCATAAATTATATCAACATTACAAAATTTATATGTCAAAAATATACCGCACGTATACGATATTTTTAATTTCAAATTCAAAAAAAGCGTATTTTTATTACGAATAAAAAAATTCTGAATTATTCAGATAATTATTCAATTATAAAACCACTTGTATGCATAAACTCAGTAATATTATCGAATTGAAGTTAATATAATATTAATGTCCTTTCAAAGATTATATCGTAATGTCTAAGAAAACTAACTTTGCACGTCTTGATTACAGTTCATCAACTTTCCTTGGAATAATTTACTTAGGTACTTCAGTCTGGTTTCATCTAAGAAGTTAAAATTCACGATAATTAAAGGTAAATTAAACATTCATTTTTCATTATCTGCATAAAATATTACTTTGCGACGTGGAATACATTTGTTTCTAAAAAAAACCCTGTAGTAAAACAATGATAAAATTATACAAAATATGAACAAATTTAAATAATTATAAAATAAAATATAAATTTGTTAAATAATGTATATCAGAGATGTTAAATTATAAAGTAATGAGTTACAGCAGACGTTTTTACATTAAATTTAATGGTCTTCGTCGTTTTTTACTGCAGATAATGAATAACAAATGAAACCGATTGTTTGTGATTTCACAACTTAACGACAGGAATGCGCGGTAATATGAATTTTACATTCGACGACTTTTCTAGGAACGAAAAACATAATTCATTACTTCAACCAGTTCATCATTGTTGTAGTAAGTCGTAAGCGCGATTTCTACCAACAAAATTCAGTTATAAAAATGCAAGATTGACCTTTTATAAAACCTACCGACATCAATTTGAAATAATGCACACGTTTAGTGTTTTTTTAACACCATCTTGGTTTTAACGTTATCGAAAATGCAATTAGCCCGATTCCTTTTTTATTCCGAGATAACTTCGAAACAGGAAAAATTTTCATTATTGTACAAAAAATATTATTCCAAAAATGACGTTTTTTCCTTGTGTAAATAAATGTATTCTTTAATATTGATGCATATTCAGAGCACATTCAACAAATGTTTCAGATCAAAAAGCATTTTAAATTATATGTGAGTGTATGAATCATTAAAACTTATTAACAAGTACAAATTGAACTTTCTGCGTGAAAATAATTCAGATCTATGTATTTTATTTATCAAAGTAATGTTCAGTTAGATTAATAACATTAATAATAACATCGAATACATAGTTACTCTATTATACGATGAAATGTATTATTCATGCCTTACACAGATACTTTAATTACAAATGTTCTACATCAATAAGTCACAGATATTAAGACTGCATTAAAAAGAAAATACATTTGATAATACATTTGATAAACTAATTTTTATTACCGAGTCCATATATTTCATGTACAGGAAGTTTTGTACGTACATAATATAATGAACCTGAAGTTTGCCACGTGGCAAATTGCCACACGTTTTTGACTTAGAAGATAATCTATGTTTAGTTAATTAATTCAATTTTTAAACTCACAAAAATTTCCTAAGTCAAAAATGTGTGGCAGTTTGCCACGTGGCAAACTTCAGGCACATCATAATATACGGGTTTGAAGTTAGACAAATTTTCATGAAAAAATTGTCTGTTTTCGTTGTCAAATCTCTTCATTTTAAAAGAAATATATCAACATCGATTTCGATTGACTACTTTACCAACCTTTTATTATTTTGGGGAGAGTTTGATCAATTTTTTTGCAATTTGCAAATACCAATTGTACGATAATTTTTCCAAGTTCGAACTCGTATATTATATACCTACGAAACTTCTTGTTCATTATATTTCAATGTTCAATAATGCCGACAGACGCAAGATCCATGTTTATCACGTGCTTATCAAGTGCAAACATCAAATCAGTTTTAATATATTCATGCGGAGCAAGTATCGGTAAGAAAATATTGATGGTACGGAGGTCGAGAAAACGCGCACGACAGCGCGCCACTGTTGCGACAGATTTATTTACAAACGCTTATTATTCATAAACATGTTGGCGAAAATTGATATATGAATATAACGCTCCGCGAGATCACGTAGCTCAAACGAAGAACATAACATTTATTCCGCATGAACTGAAACTTGCAACTTTTCTCCAGCCATGATCCTACGGCAAACGAGGGTGTGTCACTAAAAGGGATGGAAGAGTGAAGTTTTTTGCCGGCGGCGGCACACGTCACGAGCCATAAATTTTCGCTTTTACGACTTCAGAATATCCCACTTCGGGACCAACTTCCCGAATTCTTTGTCCTCGCGGCTTTACGCGTACGTTTCAAGTCCTACTCTTGTGCCATCAAAATTCGTTTCGGCAAGTTTCGCAAGTGCTTTACACATGAGCGAATGCAGTAGCAATGAACTCTGTTAGCATTTTAAAATTGCGACGAATGAAAGGCTGCGAAGAAGCGAGTTGATCGGTTTAGCGCTGCCTTGATGCGCAGTCTCCGAAAATTCGTTGCATCCATTTTTTACCGCCCGTCGTTATTGGTGATTTTTGAAGACGGCGAAAAGAAATGTTATTCTCGAGTAATGAGCAATCACACGGAAATAACTAATGTATTCCATTTCTGTGTTGTCGATTTAATGAAACTTTTAACATTATGCAATTTAATCATACGCGAAGTACAAGTTTTGTCACACTTGAAATGACAACTTCTCTGAAAGTTGAATCATCTTGAAATTAGAATTGACCTTAATTCGATGGCTGGGAAGAAAAACCCCCATTCTCAAACTGGCAATCAAAAACCCCCATTCTCACACTGGCAATGTATACGGATTGGGGGTTATTCTTCCCAGCCATCGAATTATTCTTAATTATTTATTAGCGTGTTTTTATTTTCAATGCACTTGTTGACATTACACGATCGTAAATTAAATTTTGCATAAAAGAACGCTTCAGTAATTAATCATTTCCAGCGAATACGAATTGTACATGTAATTCAAAGTATCGAATTGACAAGCTGAAGGGCCAATTTCACGATAGTTTCGGATTAACTATGAATTCAATAATAGTCCTCACAGAGGTTGACTGTAATTTTATGCAAATTCTCACCAAAAGCCAATCAGACGTACCTTGCTTCAATCGATTTGACATTCACACCTGATTGTAAAGTAACTTGAAACTGTCTGGCGATATTTTATTACGCGAAAATACTATGGCAGGTGTTCAATACTAAATACATTGCGTTCGTCATAGAATCGTCTGAATGCGAAGGATCGGAATTCTCATCGATTAGTTGTGATAATTAACATATTTTATAACACGAAAATACTATTAAAGCTATTCAATTGCAAAAACATTGCGCGTTTGTAAAAAATCATCCGTATGTAAAGGTCTGTAATTCTCATTGATTGATTGTAATAATTAATAATCGAAGCAGAAATTTCAAGCGAATTCCTTTCTAAATAGTAACGCAACTTCAATTCAATAACTGTGGAACGTTACGTAACATGTTTTTAATGAATAACTAGCTTAATTATGCTAATTGAAAAATATGACTAAGCTTCTCGTGTTTATGTATATTCGCGTTGTTAATGTTCTCTTGAAATTTGTCATAATGTATAATTTTAATCTTATTAGCCAGTTCAAAGTAAAGTTTACGTGAACAGTAATCTTTTTCTTTTTTGCTTTCTCAATTTTATTCAACTATTTGTAATAATAACCATTTTAGTTTATTTATACTTTTTATTAGATTTAAATTAGTTTTTGATTCAATAATTTGGTGATGTAGTTATTAATCTTTTGGTAAGACAACGAAGGATACGAAGTGAAATTTACATTTTACCAAAGCAATACTGAAGTGATTGTATCAACGTTAAGGGGAACGTCGAATAAAAGTAGTCTAAAGGTTGTGATCACTACAAAAAGAAACTACTTGAAATAAAGTCAAGAAACTACTTAAAATAAAAATGAGTAGTTTTAAACTTCTTATTAGACTATAATAAGTAGTTTCAAACTACTTATTTTTTTATTTTAAGTAGTTTTTTTAATTTTATTTCAAGTAGTTGAATTGACATTGAATCAACCTTTGAATGTAAATTGAAATCGGGTTGAATCAGTATCAAGTCAATCAAAATTTGTTCAACTTTTATTTAACATTTTCCTTAAAGTTGTATTTACATTGACTTACGAGATAAATTCCATAGGAATTAAAATAAGCATTACAAATCATTGAAGTGTATATTTCGAGCAAATTAAAGTAAAAAAAATTCAATAATGTGTTTCACTGGTTAGACAGTTTTAATTATACATATCTAAAAAAAAAGTTAATTAAAATGTTGGCAATAATTCTGTAATTCAAACCCATTTCATTTGCCAACTTTTCTTCATTTTCGCAGTGAAACTGACAATGTATTATAGAAATCTGTGTCAGCATTACTAACTGCATTACAAGCATACAACATGTATTTACACATTTTACAAAACCGCTACAGAGATGTCGATCATTTAAAGGATTTGCCAAAGCAGACCGTACGGGCGAATATCAAACAAATTTCAAATTCAGCGCGATTAATTCGAACCAATGAGAGTCGAAAATGATTCAATGAATTTTCCGTTTCGGAATATTGTTGTGAAAATTACGTCATACCGAATTTACATTTCCCGACCTGCGAAAGAAAGCAGAAAACAAGTGTCAATTCTAATTTCAACTTTGTGTAACAAAAGTCACGTAACGCAAATGAATGTTTCAAACTGTTGATTTTATGAATTAGGATAACTTTTAACAGCATTAACAGTTCTCGTCGGTGGCAGCACGTATATTATATTTCATACTTCAATATCGAAATAGCTACGGAATTAAGTTGTTCATGAATGATGCATTTTGTATTTGCTTAACGTTTTATCATCACAGAATACACAAATAAATAGAAACTTTGTACTATTTAGCGTTTACTTAATACACGCGGAGAACTGTTTTGTCAATATAATCCAATTTCGGTTTTATTATCAAAATCATTTTATTGATATTTGAGCAACGAAAAATTTTGTCAAAGAAGCGCGATGAGTTTATTTACTGAAAAAAAAAGTAATTCTGGACTTGTTTTTAAAAAAACCCATTACGCGGTTGACATTTGTTGCGGAATCGAGCGTTAATCCAATCGCAGGTTGAAATGTAATTTAATATGTCTGGAATTAAGATGGGTAATAAATTGTTATATGCCGTGCGCGTGCCTAATCAAATTCGTCTTGCACGTGGTTACGAATATATCTCAGGTTGCACCTTTCAGCAATGTATACCTGCTGTAACGCATTCTGCTCCAGTAACAATAGTATACACAACCGCAAACCGCATTCAATGCACTTTGCAGGAACCTACACGTTTATTTATACACACACATATATATGCAAACATATAAACATATGCATATACATTTATACATATATAAACATACATATCATATAAATTTATATACATTTAACAAGAATTAAATTTTGTGTTAGTACGATTTTCACGTCAACGGAGACAATAATAAATTCAGTTATTTACGTATCACGGCTATTAAACGTGGCCATCGGCGTAAAAAAAAAATACGGAAAAAATCGCGGCTTTTCTCAACAACCTTTGAAATATTCGTTACCGGCCGCATCAATCGCATTATTTATCACTTTTTTCTAACGAATCGTTTCTCTGTATATACAAGTCGAAATTACCAATTTCCTACCGAAAATTTGACAAGGATTAATTCAAATTTTATTCTGTGTCAATAACATCTAAATTGTCAAGTGAACGGTAATAACGATAAAGGAGTTGTTTTGCACAGTACTTTATGAAAACGAGAACGGTATCTTTCGCGCATGCTTCGGCTTTCCCGGGCGCCGACCAGTACTATTGTTTAAGCTAATCGGAAACTTTACGTCAATCTCATGCCGAGATCCCGAGATTGAATTCATAACATACCAGTTGATCAGTTTAATTTACTTAAAATTCCTACTGCATTTCTTGGTCTCTGCAATAGTTCGCTTTAATTCATCACCGACGAAACGAAGGATTGATAAACCAGGATACTGAAAACGTACCGATGATGAAAAAGCTGCAAGTATTTTTTTTTTCAAAATTATTCGAAGTAACGAATGATCAATGTCGATTGTTCAACATATTTAAAGTTTTGTCAATGCTTTCAATAAAAAAAAAAACTCAATTTGATCGCATTACTGGTGAAACAATTCGTCGTTTTTTCCAACTGAAATACATATTTTTAAATACCTAAAAAATACATGAAAAAAGCATTTGATTTTCGAGTAATGTTAGTCGCGGCTCCAACCAAACCGAAAGATTATCGATGATGAAATTTAACTCGACGCAAACAAACGTTGGCGCTTTCGTCGAAACGCGAGCGTCGATCGGGCTATCAATTGGCAAAAACTCGCGTCTGATCCGATAGCGGAGAAAAATATTGTTCGTCTGATAATATCCTTCTTCGCAGTCGGGAATCGCGGGCGATTTATTAGTTTGCGCAAGGAAGGCATTGACACGCGTCGTTGTGTAACGCGAAGTTGACATATGCTCAATCAATCACCTGTCACGTCCAGCTGCTTTTAGGGTTAATATAGCTTACGTCCGCGCGCAAATGGTATGATGCTACTTGCATATCGCTTTTCATTCCACAATACGAACGTATTGAGAGGTGCACACGTTCCTCAAATGGCTGATAGGTCGCGGCCGATCGGCGATAAATCAAACATTTATCGTTCACGGG
The DNA here is from genome assembly GCA_022817685.1 of Aradophagus sp. ZL-2020. Classification (NCBI taxonomy): domain Eukaryota; kingdom Metazoa; phylum Arthropoda; class Insecta; order Hymenoptera; family Scelionidae; genus Aradophagus; species Aradophagus sp. ZL-2020. Next base: position 23,170 of record JABFOV010001029.1, read on the forward strand.
TCCCCTTTTAGACTGCTTCTCGTTTTTCTTATTGTCCACTTCGCAACGTGCTTTCAAATCGATTACATCGGCCCTATCGATCGGGGCATAATTTTACATTTATTGCATCATCGTCGTAATTTTGCGCCCGGGCACAAATTCGTGATTGGATTTCGCAAGCGGCACCACTTCGCCGTAAATTGTGTTCTTGCGCACCGCTGGAAGGTACGGTTCATTGTAAAATACATGTATTTGCCACGGAATGAGCAGCGACAATTAGATTTGAACGCTAGATCTGCTAGACCGTTAGGTTCCATGTTTCTCGGATACGCATTTCACCTTTGCATCGATATTTCGCTGTTACGTTGTGCGCGTATCGATCAACGATTCGTTATGAATGAGAATCTGTACTCAAGTAAAAAAGTTTCTGGCCAGATTTTGGCTAGTACCGCTGATCCAGGTAAAACTTTTTAGATACTGGTTGAATACTGGCTAGTAATTCTATCCCAGAAAAACTGGATGTTGTCTGGCCAGAAACTGGCTAGTTAATAATGTAGTAATTCTTCTAGGTAAAACTGACTGTTAACTGGCCAGATACTGAACAGTAAGATCTAGTGTTTTATTGACCATTCCATCTAGTGTAAAACTGTCAGTCACTGGCCAAATATTCAATATATCCCAGTGAAATGGACATTCTACTGAATGGCAACATGGAGCAGTGGTGAAGGCGTCTGCTTGGTGACCGTGGGGACGTGAGATCGATTCTCACCTAGAGTCACTTTTTCACCATCTTCCCAAGGTATTTGTTAGCTAAGTGTAATCTATCGAGTTACTGGATAGATTCTCATCAGTAACTGGTTAGTGCCTGTCTAGTAAAACTGGCTAGTAACTAGGGGTACATAGCGATACGATTCTAGTTAGCGCCTGTCTAGATTACTTACCCAGACCCTGACCAGAAAATAGTAAGAACTGGCTAGATTCACTTCAAAAACTGGTGTGAATTATTACTTGGGTAGGTGCGTGAGGTTTGGTAGAAAAATGTCGCGTTTATTGATACCGTTTGCCAGGAGCTCAAAACTACTGATACCATCGTTAGTCGAACGGCTCGCGAAATCTTCAACTCGAGAGAATCCATCAATGCAGTTTGCCGTTTAATAAATGACGTCGATTATATGTTGGAAAGATTTTCCTTCGCCGAACAGAATGCGCCTTTGAATTGAAATATTTCACGGAAAAGTACGTTTAATTTTTCACCGGCTTGCGAATGTATTCTTTTTGTATACTGATAAACAAAGCGGAAATATTACATGCTCGATTCGGTATATTCAATTTTGATATTAATTTTGAAAATCGATATTTTTTATTTTAAAATGTGTATAAGAAAATGTAGTACACGTTAAATTGTAATGAAGTTTTGGACTTTTGGATTTTATGCAGTTATGGAAATCACCGCTAATTTATTCATTTTTACTATTTATTGTTGTTGGTATTGCAACTGTTTTACAAATATAGCAAATGTTTATATAACATGTTCTCACGATTTCTAAATTTTAATCAAAATAGAATTTCATGGCTCATTACATCTATAGTACGTAAATAAATTGATTCTCACCATTAAGTCGTCATGCAACGTGTAACTGAATTGACTGCGGTTGATTATTACTAGCTCAATGTAAAGATGAATTGACATTCGGCTCGTGTTTCATGCTTCGCAAGCGTATGATGAGGCTTAATACGATGTTTCTACCATCAGAGTTTTTTCAAATTAATAATATAACTAGACATAAATTCACCAAATATCCTACAATTTTTTTATCCTATTTTATGCGTCCAATATTTTAAAACACTTTTAAACGATTACCGAAATGGAATATAAGGTAAATGTACCAGTCATCGGCAGGTTAGTACCAGTGATCGTCATTGCATAAAATCTTGAAAAACGTTGAAGTTTATCGTGAAATTATATGCATTGCATCAATTTGACCTTGAAATTATAATTTTTAAATGAACACAATCAAGATAAATAAATATACTTGGTAGTTTCATTATTTTTGAATATTATAACGGTCAGTGGAACACTGCCGATGACTGGTACATTTACCTTAGTGTAGCATTTACTGTTGACATCTTGTCAAGTATGTCCGAAGATCGATTTCATGCTTGTGCAGCATATTATTTTTCCTAGTGTCGATATATTATTAGATATTAATCATTCGCGATTGACACACTATTTATCTATCAATCCTGCCGACGTGATATAATACATCTGTCTAATAATAATTATAAATATCTGTCGACTAAATATTGCGAATTTCGATTCTAACATTAAATTCTAATGAGATTCTAATATTAAAACATTTCATATAAAATTAATATTCTCAAAATTATGCAGCAAGATAATAAATCGTTGTATTAAAAAGAATGTCTATTTATTAAAAATCTATTACAGGAACACGATGTTGAATGTCGAATTATTGTGTCATCATTAATATTTGTTCGTTGTAATAGCGAATTGTTTGGATAAAACAAATATTTTGATTGCTACAAATGGCTAGAGAAAGAAAAACTTTAATTAAACGTGTATAAAATCTCGATATCTATGTAAAAAAATATATATATGCATATATTTCTACACAACTAATCCTGGGAGTTGAGTCGAATATCTGCAATCGAATACAAAACTTTTCCAGAGGCATGTTTAATTGCCTTTATTATAATGAAGAAAAAACGGCAATTGTTTGGTCGATAAAAAAACTCGCACGAATGCGAAGGCTCGTAGAAAGAACGTCATTGTATAAATTTGTATAAAAAAGTGACATTGAACGAAACACCGATGCTTACATTCGCGTTTGCTCTTAAATTAAATTGACGATTTTATTCAATTCGACGGCGAGACGCAAAAATGCAGTCGGAATTATTTTGTGCGAAATTTACGAATTTCGCAGGTAGCCCGCAAGTTATACATTTTCTCTTTGTGTAAAGCTTATTCGCTACATGAATTTGCCTTTACGTACCAAACGATTTTCGGCCCTTTTAATTTCGCGCAAATTTATAACTGACATGATTTCTGCGAGGATTGAGTGAAGTTTGAATTTTCGAGGTGGTCGTTGTTTTAAACGATTCCCCCGGTCGGTTGTCTCGATGATTACACATGACTTGTTTAATATCATTAATTTTAATTAAACGATTATTTTAATTAAATGATAATTTTAATTAAAAAACAAGCTTTTTGACACGAAAACTAATAATTGGTTTATGCCACGCATATGTAGCAACCACGTATGTCGTAAAAATATTTGTCGGTGACCCAAGAACTATAAAATTTGAAGACGCCAATACTGCAAGAAAAAGCAGCTAATTTGATTAAAAAAAGAAGCATTGCGATATTTCAAAAGTATACTTTTATGAAATGTAACTTGATTTACTTTAGATTGCTTGACTTCTGAAGTCTGGCAAGGGTACGGCATGATTCTGCGTGAGCATTTTTATGCTAATGTACGTTCGTTCGCATTTCACTGTGGAAACAAGTGTTTGAAAATAAAACACATTCATCCACGATTTTAAATGCGTAATTTTTCACACGGAAACACAACTTGTATATGAATAAATTGTTACAACAGAGCCATTCACTTGCACTTCCTCTGTATTTTGTTTGATAACATATTAAATTTCATTTGGCCTTTAAACTCTGGTTTCGTAAAAAGACGACCGCATTTAAATAAGTGGGTTAGAATCGTTAAGCTCTTAATTTCGAAGATGCGGATGGAAGCAATAGCTTTAACGCGAGTGTGTCGCCTTTTTTGCTTAACAGCTAATTACCAGTATCACGTTATTTAGCATATTATGTGCTTGTTAGCAAAGTCATTATGCTAATTTGATCGCAATGCCTTCTCTTCTTCTTGGCTCGGCGCAACACCAAGGTGTCACCCACAATATCCAAATATCGACCCACGAGATCTTTGCACACTTCTAACTCCGAGGTCATTAGCAGCAACTTCTGCAATTCTGAAAGCCTTTCATACCTTGCCATTACCATTTCTAGCATAAGCGTGGAAGGTTGCTCCCAGTTTCAGATGGCTTCCCTAATGACGTTAGACCAACGTCAAAATTGCAAAGTGAAATACCGCACGTTTTCCTATCATTCCGACTCGGTTGAGAAATTACATCAAACGTTATAATTATTTGCAAAAATTCGCTCTCGTTTAATACAGTTTGTAAATATTATTTGCAGAGTGTCGTTCTAAGCGAATAATTTACACGACGGTGTCGACACCATTTTTTCTTTTGCAATTTCGTTACTTCGATATTTCCGTAAGTCCATCAACGTGCAACGTGATTGATATTTTCGTTCGGATAGGCAAGCACTTCAGAAAACTTCTTTTTGGAATATCACGTTATTTTTGTTTTAATTTTTTCTTTTTTTTTCAACTCTTATAGAATTGAAAATAAATTGCTATGGAAAAAAAGAATTGGAATCAGAGATCAAACGTTCGAAAATTCTTAATTAAAACGACAGATAGGAATGGTACTCAGAAAATCTCAGAAAACGTAGGCAACAAAAAACAATTTCCGAGTTTTTTGCGTGGTTGAATATTTATGTCATGGAAATTTACATTTTTTTTAATTTAAAATGAATGACCTAATTAACTCATTGTTTCGTTACATTTGCCATTTTTGTAGTGCTGCGAGTAAAAGTTTGTCGGAAAAAAGCACTTTGCAACATTTTAAATTGCCTTTAAAAATAGTCTTTTTTTTTGTTACAACAGGACTTATTTAATACAGTTGTTCTGACTTTAGTAGACACTCTGTTGTCTTAATAGCGTGAAGTTTCTGAAAATTGACATCACGGTTTCAATTTTCAGCAGCGGTGGAAGAGCCCGTTTTTTCGCGCGGACAATTACGCAGACTTAACTCGCGTTACGTCTGGAGGTCAAGAATAAAACGTCCTCTTACTTTCGGGCAAAGTAACTTTTATATCAAACTGTTAAACTCTCTTCTCCAGCATTCGCTAGATTTAAAGTAAACAGCTTTCATTTGCTTTTGCAAACTGTGCCACATCAGGGCACACTTTATATGCAAGTTTGGTACATTTACGAAAAGGAAATGCGATGAAGAGCGCGGTGGAAGGGAAAATCGTATGAAAAAGCAAGCAGACTTGGCAAGTTTGTATTTGTCTAAATTAATAGAATCTTAGCACGGCCGCAAGTATGACAAATAATTGATAATAATGGATATTGATATGAGAGCTGAAGAAACGACAATTTTAATTTTGTTTCGAAATGATAGTCACTTTTTTTACTTTGTGTCTTTATATTTTTAGTATTTTTTTTAACTGTATACAAAGACGACCATTCTTATGTTTACTAAATCAAGAGGCCGCTAGTTGTTATCTTTTTTTTTTATTTATTCATTTTTTTAATTTAGTACCTTTTTATTCGAAACACTTTATTGTTTCAATTATATCTTTTTTCATCTTGCATTTAAGGCGTTGAGACGCATAACCGGTGTTCAAAAATTAAGATTGAGGCGGATGAATTCACGATCCGTTATCAGCAAGTGTCACTTGTTGCTTAGAAGAAAAGGTACTTATGCTCGCGGCCCGTCTTCTCGCCGCTCCGCCGGGGAAAGAATGATTTTGCTTTCACTTTACAACAAGATTCCTCATGAC
>JABFOV010001030.1:0-28805 GCA_022817685.1 Aradophagus sp. ZL-2020
AACCGCGCTGGCCACGTGGTTACACGCTTAAGTTACAGACCGCAAGGTCTGTGGTTCGATTCCCGGCTATGTCTGTTCTGAAAATTAGCTTTTTTTTTTCGGTAGAGAATATTCTGTCTGACGTTGGAACAATATTCTCTACCGATATTTTTATTAAATAGTTTTTCAATATTGGGCCAAACTGTTAGAGTAACTTCGGATCAATGTTTTCAGCCCATATTGGCAAAGTATCTGTTTCTGATATTGGATCGACCTTCTTTACCGATATATTCTGGGATTGATTATTCAGTCTTTGATCGGTCAGTAACGTCGTTCCAATATCGACATCCTGCGTTCGGCCAACCATTAAATGCCGATATTGGATCGACACATTTTACCGATATCGGATCGACGCGGTTTACCGATATTGTGCCGATCGACCATTATGTTGTTGATCGGTCAATGATATCGTTCCAATATCCACATCCAGTGTTTGGCCAAGCATCGTCAGCCGATGTAGGCCCGATGTAGATCGGTGTTACATTTGGAGGCCGATAATTCCTGATATCGGGCCAATATTGGGTCGATCGTATTTTTCTGCCTGGGAATAGTCTTGTAATAATGATTTCATACATGTATCTGTTTTTTAATTGGCAAAGCGTGTTTTGTAATAATTTGTTATAATATTATATTAACGATGTATATGCAATACAAAAATGTATTTCATATAAAATAAGTTTAAGTAACCAGTTAAAGTATATATTTTGCACTTATAACAGCTAAAGTAATTTTTATTTCATAATAATCATGTCAAAGAAAATTTATTTAAGGAATTCCTGTTTCAGGGGCTATCACTGTTGCTCTTGTTATTCTACGTCAACGTTGCGTTATCCAAGAACATCAGGGATGGCCCGAATAGTCATCCAAGGCACAATCGGAGAGCTGCCCTTAGTGAGTTCCTGGTACCACCTCCTCCCAGTGGTGATCATGCTCTGTTTGCGCATCCACCAAAGAACCTGGCGCCACCACGGCCACCACCGACGTCGAGAATTCGTGGCCCTACAAGAGATACTAGGCACATTCTTCCACCGACCCCGGAAGCCCCCGCATACGCTTCCAAATTAATGGAATGGTTGAACCCTTTTAAAATGTTAAGGGAAACTCGTGGTCCTTTTCAACAATATGGTCCACCTCAGCAGCAATATGGATTACCACATCAACAACATGGCCCACCATTTCCACAGTACGGTCCACCTCCTCAAAACCAGTACGGTCCACCTCAACAACAGTATGGACCACCTTCTGTTCACCCTTCGTCCAGTAACCAGCAATTCGCGACTAGTAGTTACAATAAGTATGCATAGTTTGTATTTACGTGTTACTGTCCTTTTCAGTGATACGTTACAAAGTAAAACTCATTCTTCTTTCTTTTTTATAGACTTACATTTTTATGAAATTATTTTAGATTTCAGTCAGTAGGAAATCACCAAAGCTATCAAGCTCCTCCAGCTTACTCAACTTCAACGTCTTTCAAGGGCAGAGAATGTCACGATTGTAATTCCGTGCCTTGGATACCAATTCATGGACAAAGTGTCCTACCGGCCACTAGCTTTAGTCATGTTGGAAAGGTTAACAACTATTTGCCACCGCCCTTACCGAAACCAAATCAGTCTTATGGACCACCTGCCAACATCCAGCGTCCGCCGTTAGATGTGGATGCATATACATCCTTCACCAATACGCAAAGCTCTATTGCTAACCCTGCCTTACACCCTGGGCCTCTACCTCCAATTTATAATAAAGTCACAAACTTCGATACGCCACCACCCAATTATAATCTATCTGGAGGTGATTATCCATCGGAATCTTTGGACAATAACCCCGAAGCCTATCCTGAACCACTGTCATCCGAAACTGGAAGCGATTCAAAAACAGTCCCTAGAGGGTCTGCAGTAGGTGGTCACCTCGATTCGATAAAAAATAATGCCAAAGGGAGTTCTGATCAGTTAGAAGTGATTCCTGCCTTTGGCACAAAGTTATCGTCGGAGGAGATACATTACGAACAATCGCCAGTTATAGATGTAAACATTCGAACAACGTCTCCAAGTCCAAATGTCGTAAATAATGCTCACGCTACTGGTTCATCACCTGTTATTAATTATATAGTTTCTGGATACGATAATAGCGAAGTAACAACACAAAAAATCCATTCCACAACATCACGTCGATATGAAGAACCTGTCTTCAGACCTCCTTTTGAGGTTAAAGAGATTATTAGGCATGAAAAAGTATATTATCTTCAGAATGAAAATGACACTTTGCCCGAAACCAGTATTGAAGCTTTTGTAACTCCTATTAATAATCAAAAACAGAAGAGAAACAAACAGGTCAGATTTTGAAAAATCGATGTTTTCCAGAAATCAGGCTTGACGTGAATCATTGTTGTCAGAAAGAAAGACAGAATTGCGGATCACAATTAATTTATTATGAGATCTGCATTTTCGTCTGTTTCTATCTGGCCACGCTGATGTAAATAAATATGAAATAAAATGAATAAATATAAGTCAAAATTCTTCACTTGTATGTTACAAAAAATCATTAAATTTTAAACAAAATATTTATGCAATAATTACTTGACTGAAAAAGTAAAAATTTTAATTTTTTTAATGATTTTTGTTTTAACATTGTTATAAGCAATTGAATTTTCGACTTTTGATATAGATTTGTCAGTCTTTGACAATAATAAAAACAATAACAAATCTTACTACAACATTTTGTTTTATTACATAAATTTTACTATCAATATTGTGATCGAAATCCGATGAAATTGATTAAATCGAAGATACAGATAAAGAATTTTGATTTACATGCGGATTTATTTAATGCAAAATTAATTTACTACTAGTATTGAGTATATCTTAATCGGTTTCTCCTAAGACGTCTACCTTTATCAAATATTGATTCTAGGTGCAGATAATAATACCATACACGTCTCAGCACACTCCCAGTCCATTTTATTTACTTAACGAAGATTTGCGAAATTCTGCAAGTGTAAAGAAATTCGTAAAGGACTTTTCCAGTAATCGCGGTAATAAGGTTGTCGATAACGTTGTCGGCCAGGAATCACAAAGCGTCCAGGTGACGCAACTTCCAAACATTGCATTTGAATCATCACGAATAAAGAATTTCAAAAGTTCTCCCTATAATAATTCAATTGATGTTCAAAGACTGCAAAAGAATATAGACAATTGGACCATAGAGGTGAGTCAGCAAACACATTTTTTATTTATTGGCTATATATGTAGCAATTTCCAATAACCAGTTAAGTATATATGTAATTCTTATATACTTAACTGATTATTGCATATCCCTACAAATATCTTCATCTTAAATTTTCATCCTTTTACACTCTCTTTGACACTATTTATTTATTCATTGAATTCAAGAGGTAGATAAAAGATTTGTGACTCTGATTCAAGGAGTACTCTAGTGGAACTACCTCAAGTTCGATTCTTCATAACTCATCTCATCCACATCTTTCACCATCAAAGAACATCCCTAAAGAATATCTTACTACGACAGAACCTAACGTGACTGTTAAGGCTATTGAAAATTTTTCGGACGAATCCATGGCGTTGTTTGATGATTATGATGAAAATATCGCGTCAACGACGCAAGTAAGTTATTCACATGCTATTCGATAATTGCTGTCAAACGAAGGAAAATAAATGTTATAATAATAAAGTTACTCGTACAAAATTTAAGATGATTCTTCAGTCATACAGGTGTAAAAAAGTTGAAGCTATGAACGGATGTTAAGTGGGAAAGAGAAAGAGCGATTTATTTATTGATTGAATGATTGATTGATTCATTGATTGATTCATATATTTCAAACTAACCATAAACCAACCGAGCAAAAAACAACATTCCAATTTCGATTATCATTTCTTCTTATACTTACACTGTTTCGACTCTCAAGCTAAAATTTCTTTGCTACATTTGTCTGATCATTGGCTTTTATCTAATCATTGGCTGCATTTGCTGTATTTTTCAATTAACCTGACATATTATCATTGCTGTTATTGTAAATTCAATGCTTTAGTTTTGAGAAAGTGTGCCTTCAATCGTGCTGAATAAGTGAAAAGTTACTTATCATTCAATTATCCAACTCAAGGTGCCTTCAAATAAATCGACTGAATCGAACGAATATTCGACTCAAGTAACAATTGTGAACGGGAAACCGTGGTCATCCGAGGAAATGGAACGGTTTTGGCAGACAATTCCAAGTACGATCAGCACCAAAGATGAAAAGGTCTTCGTGGTAACTTCTAGGACTGTTTCCCCTTCGGAATACGGAGATACCCGGGCTAAGAAGAAAACCGAAGATGGATGGAAGAAGAGTAAAAAGAAGAAAAAGAGTCATGAACCGATCGAGCGGGCATACCAAGTTTTGCCGCAAGCGGTCAACAATTTAGCTGTGGCCTCAACTGGACCAGACAATATACCTCTTTGGGGTATTATGGAACACGAGGAGCTCACAGTCGAGCAGGCAGCGCGGTCATCAAAAAGTGATAATACTACCGAAAATCTCAGTCCTGTTCTCTACGTTGGTCATTCAAAGGTAAGAAATCCAAACCTCGATATTGTCTCGCTTGCAAATGATCTGTTGCTTAACCGACTTAGCGTGAAAGTCTGGAGATGAATGATGAGCGAATTTACATAAACAATCCGAGGTATTGCCTTAAGTTGGAAACTGTTTTTCTATATTAGCGAAGTAGTAAAAGGTGACTTGATCTTAAAAAGAAGAAATGACTAAAATCACTAAAAATTTGCTAATTTTTCATATCTCATTTTGCTTCATTTTTATACATGGAAAAATATATCGTTCAAGTGAATAACAGTTTTTGATGATTTTTTTTTTTATATAAGAAGTGAATAATGTTATATGACGAAATATATAAAATGATATTCAAAACTGCTTCATGGAATAAAAAATTATTAAATATTTTTATGATTTCGCAAAATTTTTTATATTTGTTTGATAGATTTGCTTCTTTAACACTGTATAGTTTAAATGTAATACTTAAGATAAAATCATTCAAGTGTGAATAATGTGATAAAAGAAATCAAATGATTGAAATTTTCCTACGTTAGTACTGTTGCTTCATAGCAACCGTAACGATGAAAGGGTTAATTAAAAGAAGGCACTTTGCGTGAGATTGAAGTAATTGTGAATCAATTTGTAGCCAATGAAAAAACAAGTTCACTTTGCTTGTTTTTCTAGGTTTCTCGAGCCAGTCGATGATGTTAGGCGAAAGAAGGTGTCGACGAGCGAGGTTTTGCTGTTTTACGGTATAGCGCAAAAAACCTCGATCCAAACGAACTACGATGGTTTTTGCGTCCGGTGATTCGAGCCAATGACTGCTTTCAAAAAAAAATTAACGCTGTTTACTTTGTCCGGGCGTAATCGCACGGTGGGAACGAGTTGCCGTTTTGTGTGAAAAAATGCGTGGTCTGCATTCAAGGGAAAAAGTTGAAGAACGAAAAGAACAAGATACGAGAAAGGGGCAAAGATGTTTCCAGCAAAATTGCGATGAAATGTGCTGTAATTTGGCGTGTATTAAAAGTCTTCCATGGCAATTTCTACGCAATTGTGCAATATCGTGCAAATGGTTGCCGGTGCAACCGCTCGTCATGAAACTGTATTTATTTATTTCGAACATTGTTCTACAAAACATTCTTATTACTCTTCTTTTCTTTAAATGATAAAATGTTATCGTATTTCAAGTTATTGCGCGAGTGTTTCATAACCCCGTGCGATAAAGTGTGCGCCAGTATAAAACTTCTAACTTTAATGTAAGTGCAGTAACGTGCGTAACTAATGCTCAAATCGGCGAGTGACGATCATTTAGACACTTTGTGCCGCGTGAGAAGAATGCGACGAGAGCGACTCTTAACGTTTAAGCGATGTTTTATTTAACAGAGAAATAATATATAAAGTTTGTTGAAGAAAACGGTTTGGACTTTTATTTGCAAGCCGCCGTCCCATTACGCAGCGTGCCATTTACAATGCGCGCCGCAACCTTTACGACTCGAAACGTTTTCTTTTATTTTCTCCCGAGAAACTGTCTTTTCGAATTTCATAAATCGATCTTCGGATTTTACTCTCTTTGTCCGTATTCATTATCATTCAGTTCAATGCATTCGCTTTTGTCGCGATATGCAAGTTTGGTTTTGTTTTCTTGCCATTTTTTTTCTTTTTTGCTTTAACTTCTCTTTTCCATGCTTTCTCTCTTTTCTTTTCTTATTTATATATTTTTGTTTTGGTATTACTATCAATGTTTTGCAAGATCACTAAAACCTCTTTTACATTTTCACCAGGAACACGGTTGTGCAAGAGATAATTGAGGTCTTCATAATTCTGCTTTGAAGTTTCGCAATTTTCACAGCGAATATTCCGATCATTAATCATCGCTGTGTTATAAGTTGGGGGAACTGGAAAAAGATTTGGAATTGTTTTTCAAAGTAATTTTCTTTGTTCTTATTTACAGTGTCCTTGTAATCTTATCGGTCGTATTAGTGATCTAAAGAGCCGTTTAAACCAAGAAATTTTCAGCGCAAAGCATTATGGAAAATGGTAATACAATTAAAAGAATGGCACGTTTCTCCGAGTTCGAAACAGTCATTCTTGTGCAGTTTTTCTACGCGCATTGTTTTACGATCTCTTTAACTCGTGTTTAATTTCTACGACAGGATTTGCGCGCACGCAAAGAATAGTTAAACATTTTCAGTGTACTTATATAACTTTCACAAAAGTGTCACTCGTTACTGTGAGTATTTGTAAATTCAATCCACTATACGACACTTTCTTATATTGAGCGTTCGTGGAAATTCGTGCGTTGGTTTTGCCGTCCTCGGGTATTTGGTGTTCTGAATATTTCTTCAGTCAAAGGATATGTTGAAGGAAGGAAGTCATCAATTTGTATGACTGTTGGAACTTCTTATCTAAAAAAGAAACGCAATTTTCGCAAGAGTTTTAATTTTTATATCACTTTTGTTAATGTTATTATTTAAAAATATTTTATTCAAAATCTCGTTCTTGAACTAAATATGTTAATTAAATAATATATTGTCAAACAAATTTGTAAAATTACAACTGTACAAAAAAATTTTTATTTTACTAGATTGTTTTCAGTTTATTACAATCATACACGATAAATAAATGATTTTTTCGTAATCGAATTTGCTGAATCGGCAAAATGTAAAAGATTGAAAAACGTACGATCAATTGCTTACACCGATGAAAGTACAATTACGATAATGATTTAAATAATTAAATTCTTCTACTTAACCAAAGCAATTAATTCGTTGATACTTTCGAATGAATTTCGCATTTTATAGTTACATACACGGAGAGAAATAATTTAGTAAAATATTTCTTATATTATCAGCGATCTTGTGAAGGCAGTATAGATTCAGTAAAATTTACTTTAGAAAATTAGTAAATCTATTTGTTGATTTTAAAATGATGCTTTCACGGAGATTAAAACCGTACGTCTCTCGCTTTGTTTGCTGTTGTCGTTGTCGTGCTTCAACCATGTGGTTAATGTCATTTATTATCGCTAACTTGATAAATTGCCTTTATTAGTTCGCCGGTTGGGAGTATAGTGATGCACGGAATATTTACACTTTTTCTTTACTCAAGTCATTAAAATATTGTATATGGCCTCACGGTGACGTCACACAAGACTCACAAGTGAATGACATAAATGTAAAAAAGGCTTCTCGGTGTGATCGCAGTGTGACTTCTTAATGCGACGTAACTGTGATATCATTACAAAATTATTCTTAAGTCATGGACACACCACTATGAAATCATCTGAATGTTGCAGGAGCACTGAGTGGCCCTATTTGACGTACACGCGATTCACTTTTTGTGAGTCATATGTGAGTTTCATGTGATGTCACCGCGAGATCATATAAAATTTGTTGGATTTTTTGGGTAATGACGTTTCGTAATAAGTGGACATATTACATCAAATTTTGCGAATAAGACCGCACTGTCGCAAGCATACTCGTAACAGAAATAATTTTTACGTATTCTTCTCTAAGTATCATTTACAGATTACGGTGATTGAAGTAACTAAAATAAATGACTGATTTGACTTTCAAGGCATTGATATCAATGACACCGCAGCTTGTTGATCGGTGGTGTCTCGTTTCGCGCGAGCCTTTCGTCGCCGGTTTTGGCATAGCGCGAAAGGTAACACTTGCCGGCAATCGTTTCCGCGGCGGCGGACTCCTTGGGAACGCGGGCAAAAAGGGGAACGCGGTGCGCGAGAAGCGGGCCGCCGCGGAAGCGCCGTGAAAGCGAGCCTGCCGCAGATCGGCCGGGCGAGCGCGTTTGACCGAGAAAAGGCCGCGCGACTCGCACGTGACGCCGCGAAGCCGCGAATCGCTTCCGTCGGACTTTCGCTGGGTGCGTTACCGCGTTACTTACTAAACTCGAGACGACGCGCGGCGAAAGCGAAGCCAACTGCCTTCTCGCGGCCGAGCACGTGCCGCCAATGTCAATAACAAATCCGATACCGGATCGTAATTCGACGATCCTGCATTTTTATCGCCTTTTTATTTTTCTTTCTTCCTCTTTCTTTCGGCAACGCAAAAAACCACAAAGCAAATTTTTAGAGTCAACTGTTTTTTCTCTTTTACTTTTATATAACTTATAGCCGTGGTTTCATTAACAATTTTCTGCCTGGACGTGAATATTCAATTTTTTTTTTACACTGTTCCCGATTGAAGGTGTTAAGAGGAAATGTGGAATTTTAGGGATTATATAAGGATATTATAATCGATGATTCATTCACATTTTTTATTTCAAATCAGAATGTTATCTTCTTTGTCGAATTTCATGAAAAATTGCATGTATTGTACATAATTACCGTCAATGATATTCATGTACTAATTTTTTACATGACTCACTTATTTTTTATTTTTTAAAGACCCTTGTATCTTATTTTCGAAAAAGCCGAAATTCGGTTTACTCCAGTGTGATTTTTCGTTGCGAAAATGCGCGATACTCTCTCATTAAGGTCGTGTCCTTGTTTGATCTCATTTTATCTCCGTAACGGATCTAATTATGCGAAGAATCGCGTTGGTTATATTACGAAGGCACGCGTACGCAGAAACAGCTACAACACCAGAAGACAATGCCAGGCGCGTTCTCACAACCTATTTCCGGTGCGACTTCTCACGAATCCGAGAGCGATGAGCGATGAGAATGGCACCCAAGATTCTCTCGATTATACCATTCCACCCAATGACCTTTTATCGCCTCTTTTCATTTAATGGATAGATATTCTCTATCAATGAAATTCGCTCAATTATAATATTAATCGGTATTTTCATTGTCTGGCTGAATGAAATTCAACTTTATTACCAAATTAGAAAAGCAAGCTATTAAGTGCAAAACGTTTGAAAATTCATTTAAAGTTTACTTATAACGCAATCTTTTTTACATTTTTTGTGTAAATCATTTTTGTTTGCAAGGGAATCGTTTTTTAATTAGGAACATTCAAATTCAAGTTCGTGAATACTTAAAACTGATCAATTTTATTACGGAATTGAATGTAGATAGAAAATGTATACGTTGAAATCAATGATTAAAGTCAAAAATAAAAAAAATCTGAACACCAAAATGTACAATCACTATAGTAGAAGTAAGTAGATGTTTATATTACCTTAGTTATAAACTTTTTATGTAATACTTTTTATCACAAAGATCATTGTATTCAAATGATTAATTCAATAACAGTCATTTTCAAATAATTGCCTTAGATGAGTAAATTGACGTCGAATATCTGGAAAAGAATGTTCAAATTAGTATAAACAATTTTGAAACATACGAAGCATAGCCCGGTAGAGGGATCTTCTAGATATATCATCATGATGATTCCGAATTCTCTTTTTCGGACAGTGCTTCATATATCATATTGAAAACTAAAAAAATTAATAGTAACAAAAAAATATGGTTACCTATATATTAGGACTTTTCGTCTTTGTTTTCAATTTTTTGGTAATAATTTCTGCGTACCACATGACGATCGTTAACATTGTTATTGAGTTGATGAACATGATAGCGGGAGTGTAATTATCACTAATATCTCTTATAAGACCTGTAACATTGACATTCAATTTCGTTATGATATTGTAAATATATATACATATAACAATGACATTTATTTTAATACAAAGATACTGGTATCAGTATATTGAAAGATAATTTTTGTAATGAGTGCACTTCTTAAAAAAACTCTAGAACTTGAACTTTGACAAACTTGAACAAATTTCCTTGAGTCAAGTTAGTTTACTTTTGATTATATGATGCTTTCTTTGATTTTCGATTGTTGAGCTATACCATTCGTCTTACGTGAGTAATAGTAAAACTTGACGACAATCTTCAAATATTTTTGCATCAAAAATATTGTGACTGCGAACTATTATGAACAAAAGTAGTTTATTTTACAGAGATTCAATTAGAAATATTGATTTCTCATTTTAAATTTTATAGTAGCCCTTCATCGACTAACTGATTTCCAAACACATTTTCGAAGTTTTCAGAAAAACGTGTATTAAAATGAGTTTTATGACTATGTAATTGTAAATTAACGATTTGTTAATATTATCAATAGTTTAAATTCTCATAAATATACGAATATTGATCTTATTGATTTCACAAAATTGTCATGTAGGTTGAAAGTTCTAGAGAATTGCCTATTTACTATCGTTCCTGTGAGTTTATCGAGTGAGTATAGCTAACCTATTAGAGGACCAGCTGTTAAAAGAAAGCAACCATTACAGAGCATCTGAATGCTCGAAGCGGATGCGAGTCTTTCCACACTTTTTATGTAATCTGGAATTATGAGCGGCATGTACACCGAGCGCAGCCCTTTGGCAATACCTAAGAAGACTGTTACTCCGAGGATAGCCGTGTAATTTTCAGCGACCGTCAATGCTGAAAAAAAAGTATGTCAGTTTGGGTATTTGAAATAAAATGATAACAACGACTCGTTTTCTCTTTTCAGTTAAAAAATTGACAATGATGTTAAGTAACGTGAGTTTCAGAAAGAAAACTACTTTGTTGTATAATTCATATACCATGACAAATTTAAAAAAATTAAAGTTAATTAAAAAAACATCAATAAAACGATTTCGTCTTAGTAAAAATTAAAACTTAAATTATGAATTGCTTTATGCCGTGAAAAAATCATAAAGTAAGGAATAAAATTAATGATTTGATGAGTAGTAAAAATTATCGGGAATTGTGATTAATTGTTACAGTACTTGATCGAGTGATGATCAGCAGCAGCAAACTGTACGTGTACATCATTCGAAAACTTTGTTTGACATATTTTCCAATGAAAGACCAAAGCGCGCGAAAAATGAGGTCTCCGATGCCAATGACGCTCATGACCACTGCTATCTGACTGGTATTGAGGGACATGTCAGATAAAATAAATGGCGTTAACGCAGAAAAATTCATCTCGGCTAACAAAGCGATCGACATGCCAAGCATCAGATTTACGTAAGTTGGATCCCGCAAAAGGCCTAAATCGAAAAAGCGCACTACTGCGAGAAACCATTTCTTCATTTTTGATCTTCTTTCCGGCTTGTTTACTTCGGATCTGAAAATTAATAAACTTGTATTGGTAACTCACTTTGTAATTAATTAATCGATTGGATCGATATAAAATGTATTATTATACTTCGTTAAAGTTGTTATGAAGTAAATGAAAAATTGCAGTATATGGAGAAAAGTGTTGTATGTATCATTTTTCTTCTAGAATAATTGCATGCTAAATAAAAAAGTAGATAAAAATTATTACGAATTCGTCCGATCAGGGCTTATTTGTGATTTATTTTCTGTGTTTAATCCATTTAATTTCTCACTGAAGTGTTTTTCGTGATTAGGATAGCTGACACTATTTTCTGTATCGTTGAAGATTTTCATACTGCTTCCCAAATTAATTGTATCCGAACTTTTGCCTGAAATTCATTGTATAAATTTCATATTTTGTTTCGCAGTAAAAATAAATAAATAAAACTCTGTACCAGCACCGCACGACATTTTTAGTGTTTTAAATAATTACTAATTTATAATAAAATTTGTGTCAAGTAATTTATTTATAATATTAAATTTTTATTGTTTTCTTTTTAATTTTAAAATTTTAAAACTCTAGAAATACTTGATTTAAAAGTTGAAATTAAGGATACGCTTTCTAAAGTTTGACTAGCTGTGAATTCACAAACGTACCAATAATTTCAATAATTTTCAATTACTATTTTTAATTTTATTGAATTAATTGTTATTTTAATCTTGTTTGCATTCATAAAAGTGTTCCTGCGATGTATTAAACATACTTAGAAAAAAATTTTTTTTCATTTTTCATTTAATCGTCAGTATAATTTTTTGAGTCTGAATTTGCGAATCTTGAAATTTGAATTATGTTAAAAGAGAAACAAATGACGATCTTGAGAATGTTTTTTGACGGTAACATTTGCGTTTCTTGATTCAAATTATTTTTTCTAAAAGTTCAATCGGTGTACATACTTGTTCAAGAGAAAATTCAAATAAAACCTCGATATGGCTTTGTAGGATTTTTTAGTTAATCCTAACATCAGTGCAGAACCATAAGAAGGTCATATTTAAATTTCCATTCCGAAAGGTAATGAAAGTTTTTCAATAAAACGAAGATATCGCTGAAATAATGAACACGTATTATCGTGTACGGAACGTACAATAGGCAATGGAAAACAGTGCCAGATTGCTGGACATCGGCGTTTCGTATCCATAAATGCTGGCGGATTCCGCGTTGAGATCCGAGCTCGAGACGGTTGTTGTTCTTTTTCGCCGCGGATTCTCCGGGTCATTATGATCCGTGTGTTTTTCCACGTCACTATTCTCCCTTTCGGGTTTTAGAAGGTACACAGTTACCGCTTCTGCAAACAATTTTATACAAATGAATTCTTTATACTGTTTCATCATAATTTAAAATGTTGATTCTACAGTTTTAAAAATATCGAATTTACCTGTACATCTTCTTATCTAATTAATATTTAATTATAAAGAGTGATTTACATTCAGAATATCATAATTACATTTTAACCGATAAAAATTTCTATCCTAATATGTATTTTTGAAAAGATATATAGTTTTTTGTGCCAGGAATGATTTTATCATGTAATTATAATCATCATTATTCAATCATGTAATTATTTAAGGATTAATTTCACGATCAAAAGTTGTTGTTGATTAAAGTGATTCTTCGAGCTATTATCACTAGATTAGTGTTTTTTTTTTTTTTTCAAATAATATTGTTAAAAGTAATAATTATGCAAAATAAACATAATCCAGCTATTGTATAACTCTGCGAAAATGTTTTTTACTTTGTAAAAATTAATTCCTTCCTCTTGGTCGAATGCAAAAACTGCCAAAACTTTTGAGGTGAAAAAAACGCTTTGGCAGTTACACAGCCCACAATTATTTAAGGAATTGATATTTCAACTTCTCGAAACATTCTCCTATTGTCGAAGATTGGCTGGATTATTTTAAAAAGTTTTCATTTCAGTATTACAAATTGTAATTTGAAAATATACTTATACATTATTATAGCTCCGTGACATCAGACTTAAGGAATCACCTTAAATTGACATACCATCTTTATGTTGATCATCAGTAATTTTAATATGTTCAGTCTTCTTGCCGTGCCATTTAATTGGTTGCAACAGTAGAGCACTAATTAAAGAGTTTAGACTCAATCCGCCCAATATCAGCATGGTTCCCTGGAAGCATTTACAAATCATAAGCGACATTTCAATCAGCGAAAGAAATTGAATCGCACGAACATGATAACCTGCTTCGACACGAAGATTATAAAGCGTTCACCTATTTACCATCAAGGAGGACTGCGTTTTTGTGGCAACATCGAGACGCCGTAAAGATACTTTCTTTGGGCATTCAAAGTAACGCCGCTTGAAATAAAGAAATTTAATGTTTGCCGGCGAGGCAATCACGTGTAATTAGACGTCTGCTTTGTTGGGAGATGTACAAGTCGGAAGTACCAAGATGCCTCGGTAAAAATAAAAGTCTAAAAATGGATAAGCGGTTTGTTATGTTCGAGCGGTTCGGCAAGTATACATGACTCTAAGCGAAATGCGTTGAGTTTTTCTTTCCATGTATTAATTACGTTTTAGCTCATGCATTTTATAACGTCTTTATCACGGTATTTTACGGACCGAGGGAGCGGACGATAAAATGGAACTTACCGTCCTAGGGCGGTAAAGATGCCCGAGAGCAACTTTACTGCCCGAGGAGCGATTAGTTCCAATTTCGTCCGCTCCCAAGGTGCGTAACAATATATATATATTAGAAAAAAAAATTAGAAAAAAATATATAAGTTAAAAAATACAAGAAAAAGAAATAATACAACGGAATTGGAAATACAGAACTTTTAGACGTAACTACCTGCGCGCCATATTTTGACAAAAGTAACGACTGAAGTGGCGGCATCAAAATTGGTCCTAAGGCAGTGAACGTTGTATATATTCCCACAGCCTGACTTCTTTTTGTTCGAAAATAAGTGTTTAGAGCGATTCCGTAGGACAGCATCGATAGACCCATTCCATACGCTGAAAAAATATAATAATAAACACATGCTATCGTAGCGATCGAATATGTTTTGTTCCTTTTTAGCAAAAGACTTTGTGTTTGTTCTATTTTTATCTTTATGTATCTTTGCACTGGAAAAAGTAATTTCTTACAAATTACTTAATTTAAGAATGTTGGTAATTTTGAACTATTAATTTCTTTAAAACTTTTTTTCAAGTAGTTTAGAAGAGATAATATTCTTGTAGTGTGTATATTTTAACTTGTCTTTGATTATACATATAATGTACTGGAAATAAAAAAAAAGTATTGTAGAGACTAATATCTGCCTCATATTTGAAATTAAAATACAAAACGTTTTACATGCCAACATTTGACTTTCGTAACTTAAAAGAATTTGTTTCATAAGATTTATTTAAAATGGTATCATATTTAGACGAAAAATTTTTTAACATATTAGCACGATTATAAGTTACATGGTTTGTTCTATTCTAGTTCTATTGGTCAGTTCTATCTAAAATAAAATAAAATGATCAATTTTAAGAATATCTATCCTGTTTATCCATCGATTTCATCGGTCGTTCAGTACCGATTTCGTTAACATTATTTCATGTAATTTAATTTAACGTCGTTTCATTGAATTAACGAAGAAAGGAAATCCCTGTTGAAGCAATCGCACCTGAAGCTCTTCGTTCTTCACTTTCTTTCCGTTTCTTTTGCAAAATAGTGAAAATGGACATCTGCCGTATTACTCAGCTAATTGCTGGTGAAAATTAATAACATTTGTTTTGAATTGAGTCGATAGAATATATCAGCGTGAATAAAATGGAAAGCGTCGTTAATCGTAAAAATCGCAGAACGATGTAAACCAATTTCTTTTCCGAACGACTTGTGTTGCACTTTTGCACGCTCAATGAATATTTATCTCTTGTTTGCTTACTTACAACTTATCATGCCGTATAAAACGATGAATTGCACGAAAGTCGTGGCAAAAGATGTTCCGATGATTCCGGAGGCGTAAAGGATAGCGCCTGCGATTGCCGTTTTGCGATATCCATAATTGCGAATCAGTCGTCCGTTACCAAGGCCGAAAATCATCCCGAAAGCTGCGTTCATGTTTGTTATTACCGTGGCATCGGTTACTGATATGCCTAAGATTTGGAACTCCTCTTTGTAAATTAATCCAAAGCCTTGCATTATGGGTATTGTTAAAAACTGAAAAAATTTATACTATAGGTATCATTTTTATTTGAAAAATACATTATCAACGTTAAGTAAAATTATTTCATGTAAATATCAATTTTGTTTATAATTTAACTGTTAAAGATATTGATATTTCCTTTAAGTGAAAAATATAAAACTGAAATATTAAAATGTTGAAGTTCTCAGATGTATCAATATTTTGAATAATCAAAGTACAGATATGCCTGTAATTAAGTACATATTATTAAATAAATTGTATGGTAAAATCATACGTGTATTGGTACAACACTGGCACTGTACAGAATCGACGTCGGTATTCCGTATTGGACCGGTATTGATGTCGGTACCATAAAAAAAAAAAAAATCTTTATGTCGAAGTTAAGCCAACGTTGGCCGCCAACAGTCATCGGTACTGGTCTGGATATAAATTTCTACACATGTGTATTTTGTTACTACACTGTTTTACAATTATAATCATGCTCACATGATCACATTCACGTTTGGAACATAAAAAGACGTTAAACTTTAATGATAGAATAAATTAAATTTTAAATTATGTATATTCATGCAATATTAATGCACTAAAGCAACATCATTTTATTTAGATATTAGATAAGACATGCTTTTCTAATACTTTCGAAACGTTATCTCGTAAATGGAATAGATTAGGTGAAATAACTTAATAACAATTTAGAGTTATGTAGTTTATCTATTAAATCAGTATCGTTATATGTAATTGTTGAATAATTTATTGGCTAGATGCGAATTGAATTATTTCTCGGTTATTTCTCGGTTCAGTTGATTTTTGAAGTCACGAATCTTGCAAACGAACACTTACTGGACCGTGCGTCCTATTAAGTGTTATCGGTAACTTACTGATTGATAAATAAAAAACATGACGAGTCGTTAGTAATGATTGAATTCATAAGACCCCGTTCGCCGATATCACTATTCAGCTCCAGTACAGAGTTTAAAAGAGGGGTCGGACGCATCGCGCGAAGATCTTTGTTCAAACGAGAAAATTTAATCGGAACAAGTGATTTCTCTTTGCAAATCGTCTATTCACGATTTAGATTCTTCTTTAACAAAGTAAAGTCACCAATTCAAGCTTAGTAAAATCAGATGTTACTATTTCTATTTCTACTTTCATTTAGTATTTTACTTAAAATTGTTATTGTTGTTAATTTTTTGAATTTATCTCCTCGAATTTTTTTAACTATATTTTGAATTAAGTTTTGGTTATTAATGTTGGTTAATGTTTGATTATTACTGTTGATGAATTCTGGTATTACAGTAACGTTTCGTTTATTTAAAAATGTCTAAATACCGCAAAAATCATTATTTTATTTCAAAATAAAATATTATTTTCAATTTTATTATATGCAATTCAATTGTATAAAATGCATATAAAATATAGAGAAAAATCCGCTGACCTGAAAACATCGATCAGAGGGATTAAAAGTGTCGTAAAAATGATTTGAAGGAAGAATTTGAGTTCAAAGTTTATGGTCACGTGGCTGTCTGCTTAAGCACTCACAAAAAGGATGCATTAAGTGAAGAAAAATTGTCTTGGTTCAAGACAAAATGTATCTTGATATTTTGCGAAGAATAAGTGGTTAAGCCAAGAAAAAATGTCTTGGCGGACTAAAATTAGGTTTTAATCAAAGAAAATAACCACAAAATTTAAAGACTCTTGAATGAAGTTAAAGAGTTTTGTTAGTGAGTCGTAAGTAAAATTGGTATTTGTAAAACGTTTGATCAGTTATGGCTGAGAATGATCGGCAGTTGAATAATCGATTTCCTTATGTATGTTATTGACTTATGTTATTTATGGCAATAGTTGATAATAAAAACTCACATTATTAATGGCAAAAGCCAAAACGACGAGCCAGCCCCAGCCACCGTCGGGTGCCTCGTACTCGCTTACATTCATGGCCATCCTTTCAATAAAACCAGCTTGCAATTCTTCCGCGAGAATTGGGTCATCGGGTCACGGTCGCATCGAAAGGTCACCGGTGATCGGTCAAAAATCGCGCGCTCGCTTGATCGCGGTCGTTCGGTTAGAACGCGTCATTGTTTTTCGCCGCGGTTTAATGTCGCCTCGCACTGTTGCCGATGGGGCGGTAGCATATCTACAAAGCGAAATTTTGTGAGTCGCTCGGTCAAGAGATAACACGTGACTAGGCGGTATCGTGCTTATGGATGGCAAGCCACGGGCCTGTAACAATGCTAATCTAATCTGTCTCTTTGATCGAGAACGATCTCCTTTGTTTGCTCGTTAATTTATTTTTTAATTTAATATGCAAGTGTTTTTTAAATGGCATGCCAGATGATAAAACTGTTTTCAAGTATTTTCTGCGAGATGTTAATGACAATAAGGAAAGTTTGGTAGAAGGAAAATGCACTTTTTGGTAAAAAAAAAATTGTTGTGTTCATGTTAACAATGTATATTTTATTGAGATTTCGTTCAATCAATACAATTTTTGCCGAATTAGCCAAGTAGCAGGCTGATATTTCATCAACTAAGTAACTTGTTAATATTCAATAGACTAAATCAATATATTTGGTAATTATTACTTATTTGCTGCGCAAAATGTGTGCAGACATGAATCACAGGCGGACATAAACAATTATTCAATAACGCAACATTTTGAGTTTTTATTTTCAATTTATACATACAATCGTATATTCGTTTGTTTCTACTTACACATAAGTAGATAATAATTTCAAATTACTAAATGTAAGTCACCATTTTGTGTCAAACTTAAGTGATTTTTAAATACTCATTGCCTTTAAGCACTTTGTTTAAGTAATTACAATTTTTATTCAGATAAGGACATTCTGGCCTTACTGATTATTAATACTTGTCTCCATTTTTCTATAAATAAAAAACTTTGAACTTTGAATCAAATTTGCTGAATTTGTACTTGAACATTAAGTTTCAAAAGCAGTAAATGTAATAGCACGAACAAAAATTTAATTTCTTATCAAATTAAAAAAACCATTAGAATCCATGACAAATTTTACAGCAGTTAAGTAGAATTTCAAATGACTACTGATAGATGTAATCGATTTGTCTATCTTACATTCTTCGTCTATCTCGAAAATATTAGTAGCTTGTACAATTTATCGGAGTATAAAAATTTTGTTTCAGAATTAAAATTACATCTTGATAAAAATTATTGAAACATTAAATTTGATTTATAGTTTTGTATATTGTTTTGCTTCTAATTTAATTGTCTTTTCAACTTCTCTGCGCAATTTTATTGTCTTCTATCTTTTTTTCGACCAAAACAGTCCGTACACGAAGAAAAACAAGTTAATAATTGATTCAGATACAGTTTTTCTTGCAAAAATAAGAAAAATAATTGCAACGAATTGCAATCATTATTATATAATATCGAAATGTTATTAAGTAAAAATTAAAATTTAAATGTTCTTCCATACTGCCAGCTGTAGACTAGTGACGGAAATTTATCACGACATTAAGTATCAAACAGAGCGAGGGGTACTGGGTTCGAAACTCCGTGAATGTATCATTTTGAAATTTATCTAAACTATCAGATTAAATTTTACCGAACGGACTTAACGGTCGTGAGATTGCTAATAATATAAATACTAATTTACGCACCTTGGGAGTAGACAAAATCAGAACTAACCGCTTTTCGGGTAGTAAAGTTGCTCTCGGGCATCTTTACCGCCCTAGGACGGTAAGTTCCTACCGTCCACTCCCTCGGTCCGTAAAATAGCGTACATACCTCGGGCGCAGTGGCGCCCTCAGCAATAATATACTATTATTTTTCTCCGTGTTTTTATAACAAACAATTAAATTACAAGACACAAATTTATCATGTTAACATCAATGATCAAGTTTCTTCTTCTCTTCTTTCTTTCTTTCTTTCTTTCTTTCTTTCTTTCTTTCTTTACTTTTCAACTTGTAATAACGGATTCAACAGTCAAACTTTGATCACGTTTTCGCTTCTACATCTTCGCTTTTTACTTTTCGAAATTTAAAGTAAGAATATTCAGCTGTCCAGGAAATGGCCACGATGTAAGTGAAAATGTTAAGACAGTGCAAAGTAACAGTGTAATCTTGAGCCGTATCTTGGATCCAACCGATAACGGGCCCCATTACGAAGAATATGATACCGCTGGTGACGAGTTGCAGACCAAGAGCTGCAGGAAGGCGTACTAGAGGCACGTATCCAGGTATTACGAGTGCTATAAAAATTGTACGAAGGGCTTTTCCGGCTCCGATGAGAGCAGCAACAAACAGCACTATGGCGTAATTTCGGACATGTGCTAAAACTAAAAAAAAAAATCATAATTAATTTAAAATTTATTATTCAAATATAGCAGTTTTTCATTACAAACTTATTCCGTGCGGAAACAAGCACTGTTATTATTATTTTCTGTTATGTCTGTCCATGAAGCATAGCATCATTCTAGCATAGGGTTTTTTATGTGCATATTGCTTTACACTAATGAAATAAGTATTACATGCAAGAAGAATTTACTAATGACAAATAGAATTCGTTTATCTTATATTGAGCTTTATTGATATATTTTATGATGTATTCTATAATGTTATTTAGATGATTATTAAATTTTGAAAAATAATAAAGTTATAATAATTATTTCAGTAAGTCCTGGTGTAAAAGATGTCTAGTAAATTATGATTTGACTCTTTAAAAAACATACTTATTCGTCCCAAAGCCATGCCACAGACGCCGATTAGGAAAAAAGTTCGGTTATCCCAGCCGATGTAGGTCGAAATAAACGGTATTGAAAGCCTTGTAATGACGTCCATTCCTGCTAGTACAGACATCCACGTAGCGATTTGCATCCTGGAAAAATTGTAGCTGCCCAAAATAAAGGCGGTCAGGAGAGCGAAGTTAAGTTCAACGAAATTCGCCAGGTTTACTCCCAGCATCATGTTCACGTAAACCGGATCGCGTAGCAGTTTTAGATCGAATATTTCGACAATCGATTTACAGGTCCGTTTAACCCAGTTTCGAATTGCGCTAATCTGAAAATACGGCATTTATAATAATAATAATAATAATAATAATAATAATAATAATAAAAACTGTATAGTCTTTTGTAACTGCCAGTTTTATATACATATACCATAAACTTAATTGACAATTCGGAAAGCGGATCCAAAATGGCAGAACAAATTACTTAAACTTTTGATCATGAATTTATAATCTACAACCTTGAAAAAGCATAAATAAAATAAATAGAAGATTAGAGGATTTCATTAAATTGTTATCTTAAATGAATTTAATTAATTGAATTATTTTCTTTCTACTTTTTCTACTTATCTTTTTTTTATTTCATTCATTTATTTATTTTTTTACTGAGGTTGATGTTTAATGACTTACATTTTTACTTTCAGGTTTCTTTATATTTGCTTTACTGCTTTTCTCAGAATTTTCATGAATATTTTCTTCGGTTTCCAGCAATGGGGTATTGGCCAATGGTTCTTGTTTGTCATTATTGTATATTTTGTTGTTCCTGAAAATTACATTATTTTCAATTACATGTGCAATTACATATTATTGTCTGAGATTAGAACATGGTTTTCTCAGTGTGCTACTGTTTTTAGCGACAGTTTTTATTCACTTTATCGCAGCAACGCCACATTGAAAAGAATTGTTATTCACATGTGAACCAAATGTATTACATTCATTTATTCGTTATCATGTGTAAATTTTAAATTATGTTTGTTGTTTGAACTGCGTAGAAAAAGAAATAAACGCCAATATAATGTTATGAAACGGTGCGTACAAATGTAAATTTTGATTGGACACTTTTTGGTGTAAATTCGGATGACTAGAATTGAGGAAACCATTTGACTTTTCTATCTTCGAATTCCGTTTGTTTGATGTCAGTGATATCGTTGAAGTCGTTTTTTGGATGGACCTGAAATGACATAAAGAACATACAACTAATAAAATAATGTAATGTATTTCATTTTTTAAATTTATTTGTTATTATGTTAAATACATCGTAAGAAAAGAGAAAAATATATTATAAAAACAAATTACAAAAATGAAAAATGATTTATTAAATTGTTAAAAAAAGTTTTTCGTTTTGGTAAAATAGTTCTACAAAATGTTTTAAGTCTTCGTACTATTAAATTGGGTTGTGAAAGACTTGAAATAAATTGAATTCAAGCGCGTGACAAATATAATTTGAGAAAGGAATTTTTTGTCAAATAAAGTTACAATAGGCTGGTACCATCCATCATTGGCTTCTGCCATCATTGGTGAGCCTGCTTCAATGACGTCGACTCCAGTTGCACCTGCCTCATCATCGTCGTAATACAAATACTGGCTACCGAATGCCCGGGAATTCCGACTTTCCGTCAGTACGGAAGTTCTACGATGACGAATGCTTTCCATTGATTTACTTGTTAATCCATTTTCCAAACAAGCGTTTGTTTCGTTCAGTTTGTCTTCGTGCTACGAAAATTTAATCTTACTTTGAAATGATAATATATTTTTGTTACATTTTAAATATTAAATATTATTAAATATTATTTTAAACATTAAATATTATATATCTAAGAAATTTATCATTGATCTTTTCTTATTGTTTACCATTACTACTACGAATTGCGATTGATTTCTTACCGTTACCTTTTTTAAATCAAACATTTCTTCGTCAACTTTTTTCTTGTTCTTCTTATCGCGGGTTACGTGCCAAGCAACAGGTTGCAGCAATAAGGAGCACGCTACTGCGTGGAAAGTGAAACCACCAAATAGGAGAATAGTTCCTTGCTGTCCATACTTTGGTATCAGTAGGGTAATTATCTGAAAAGGAAAACACGCACGCGATTAGTACAAACACGCCAAGTGCATTTTCTTGTACCGAGAAAAATTTCTTGGTACAAGATATTAAGTGATTGAAGCAAGAAAAAATATTTTGACATGTTAAAATTATGTTTTGAACGAAGAAAATAATTGCGAAATTGAGTGATTCTTGAACGAAATAAAAGATTTTTGTGAGTATAAATTTTGATTAGTGTGATGTAACACCTGTGCCGATATTTTTTTTACGTTAATTAATCATTATTTTGAGAAACTCGGTGATTTTACTAAAACAAAGAAGGAAAATTTTTTTTAACTAATTTTTTATTATGAAAAATTGTGTGTTTTTGTGTTTACAACAATTTCTTCAAATTCTTAATCATCAATTTTAGGCAACAAACTTAAAAAATCACGTCAATAACAATTCATTAAATGAATCAATCTGAGCTGTTTTCCCTTTCAACATAGTAATGGAAAAGCACCGCTGTATGAATGGTGCTACGTATACAGGGGTTATAGTAATGTTTGCATTACAAATAATTTAATTTTATCTGCATAATATTCGTAATGTTTATTATAACATTTGCATGCAATAAAACTATCAACCTCAATAAATTAAATATTGTGATGAAATATGTAATAATTTTAGAAAATTGCATTCTTTCAAAACAGTAGCAGCTAGTTTTATAACTTCATTGTTATTATATTATTTTATTTTTCACATTTTCAACAAAATGGTTAATAAGTTTTTTATCGCACTGCAAATTTCATAGGTCAATTAGAATGGATTACAGAAAAAGAAATAAAATTAGTTTGATTCAAATGAGCTGATTTTCACTTTAAATTTGCATTAAATGCATTATAAGTCAGCAGTGATACTATAACAAAAACCTACTTGCGGCATTATAATTGGTCCCATGCCAGCGCACGTCAAACTCAAGCCAATAGCAATTCGTCTTTTTTCCTTAAAGTAGGTGTTCAACGCTAATGAATTGGACGACAAACTGAAGCCGATGCCACAACCTTCGAAGGAACGACCGACAATGCGACCACTAAATATGTATACAAGGATGAACTTAATATACAAAATATTAGCAAAGAACTCATGTACTTAAATTATATAAAAATGGTTATACACATACAATATTTTTATACAACAAATAGGACTGCAAATGTTAAAATATTACGTATTTTGATACGCTTCGTGTCATTCAAAATGTATATTTGACACACATACCGTGGAAACAATTTTTGCTGTTAAAATAAACTGATAATTTATATTTGTGTAGAAGCTTACCATAGTGATTTGTCAAGTCACGGAGCTAACTCTGAGTCTTTTTAACTTATAGCGTGGTAATAGGAGATTAATTAAATTATACAGAGTAACAATTTAATTAATTATTATTGACAGTATTGAAAGGTAAAACAGTTTATACCAAAAAAATGACTTTAGGTGCACTATTAACACAAATTTAAATATAAAAAAACTAATATTAACGTAGAAATGAATATTACCTTCAAAAATAAAAAAATCGCCTGATTAAATTTATATATAAATAAATATCTGTGGTTACAAGCAAAAATTACTTAAATCCACTTTCTCAAAAGAAAAGAGTTCATACCAAATTCTACTTTTTCTTTTATTACATTTTCATTCTATCCCTACAACCACAGATATATCTAGCAAAACTAGGAAATTCGAATTCAGTCTTGATAAATCACCTTGAATTTGCATGCAAATAAATTAAATTGAATAAAATATACATTTAATTTGAATGAATTATTTCCTTGAATGAAGAAAATATACAGTTATAAATAATTTAATTACGATTCAATTCTTTTGAAGGAGAAAATCAAATTATGAGTTCTTTGGTTCAAGATAAAATGTATTGTTAAATAACTTATAACTTAAATTTATATATTACGATTCAGTTTTTTTGTTTGATGGTATTGCATAAAACAATATTAGAATATTATTTGTTCGTAGAAGTTTGTTTGGAAATACGTACCATAGATGACGGAGAAGAAAGCGAGGAATTCCGCAAACGTTGTCGCAAACGCCAACATGACTGTGGAGAAAGTGCAAAGAAGAGCACCGACGAATGCGATTTTTCGAAATGTAAATTTACGAAATAGTGGTCCATTGGCTAAACCTGTAAAAATGCATTAATATAATGTACATTTATACAACAAATGTTAAAAAAATTGCAAAATATGTTATATATACGGAAAAAGTTTCCAAGAAAGATTGAAAGAGCAATCTTTTATTCTAAAGAGAAAAACTGTTTATTATGTTCCCTTATCGGATATGAATAGTAGTACCTTTTTGCAATTATTATAAAATGCATCATACGGGTAGAAGGTTCAAAAGCTACGACGAAACATTTTTACCTTATGCCAAAAATTATTACCGTTGCATAATATACTATTATTGAAAATTAATTAAATACTGTGCAATAAATTATTAGATATTATTTAATTTATTCCGTAATTTTCTTAAGTTTTTGCATTCTAAATTTTTTTTCAATTTTATGATGATATCGATAATTTTAGTATGAATTCATAAGAAAAAAGTTTGATGATTTCGAAGTTATGCAATCAACATAATGCACTTTGCGAACTCGAAAAATTCTGTTGAAATGCTTATACGAAAGATTAATTAATAATGTATTGAATTTCTTAATATCGATAAATTAAATTTTTTGCACACGTGTGTGCAAAAAAATCATTCAATTGAAACAGATTATAAAAGTGACCAAATTCATTCGAATTCCGCATCCGATTTCGTATCGAACTTTCATTAAATGCTTCCCCGTATGATGGTTTTCAAATGTCTACAAAGGCAGCATGCTAATGTGACTGAAAAACAAAACGTTACAAAAAGGAAAACGTTCCGATTAAAATAGGGAAATGTCAAGTAATAATGTATTGATCGTATATGTAAATGAAATTCAGAAATTCTTTCGAATAATTTTAGCATACGTATTGGTTTGCATTTACATTAATATATATTTCTTAATGACTTTTTCGCACTTTTGCAGAAACGTTTGTTTACTTTCGAAACGTTTTATTATTCCGCTGGCATACACGGGAAAATATATCAGCTTAAAATAGCATTGAAATTGATGTTAACCTCAACATTTCAATCCAAAATTTTCCTTATTTTGAAACAGAATCAGAAAATCTTAGTTCAATATCAGTGTCTCTTGAGTTAATAACTTCACACTATAATTCATCATTTCTTCCACTGCTCTTCATTGAGAAAAATCTATTAATTTAAAACTACCGAAAGTTTCAGTTACTGTCTCATTCCAGTAGACTGAATATTCAGTTGAATTTATTGAATGTTCAATTAAAACTACCAAAAACTTGGAAACATAAATGTAAGATTTTCAGTCGAAAAATTCTGTTGTTATTAATTTGATTGAAACTTCAGTTGCGTTTACCAATAATTATTCACATTTTTCTCAGTGCAAGAAAGATAGATATTGTTGTCCTGTGTAGCATATCAATGGTTTTCGATAATAAAACTTCTCATTCATAATAAAAAAACAGAAACTTATCTTTAATGCATTCTTAAGGAAGTGTTGAATTTAATTTAGATATCTAATAGTACATTATTGTTGTGGGCGCCACTGCGTACGCTATTTTACGGACCGAGGGAGCGGACGGTAAAGTGGAACTTACCGTCCTAGGGCAGTAAAGATGCCTGAGAGCAACTTTACTCTTCGAGGAGCAGATAGTTCCAATTTTGTCCGCTCCCAAGGTGCGTCAATATTTAAAAAGAAAATGAGAAGTTAAGTCTTACCAAGAAACGCAGTTACCGCGCAATTCGAGCTAGTAAGTGTTGTGATTTCGGAAGATGATATACCCAGTTGAGTAAATCGATCCATAAAAAGCAGTCCAAACGATTGGACCACACTTAGAAAGCAAAACTGTAAATACAGAACGCAATTATCAGGCAAAATGCAATTTATTTTAATTGATAAAGAATTAACATGCATCATTTTGTTTTAACAACTCATCGTCAAAATTAACGATGACAATTTTCAGTATTGCGAGACTAATCTCCGGATAAGATAAAGCGACCGAGCGAGTCACTGTGTCATGGCAATTTCAGATTATCGAAAGATTGATGGGCGATAGAGTGTAGAAAACAGTTGATTTTCTTTGCCTATTTCCGAGCGAGCGATCGAATCGCGTGTTTCATTTTGCGGGAAAAAACATTCATGTTTAAACGTAATCATTTACTTTATATTAGATTCATTAATTAAACATAGAGGAAATCAAGTCGTCGACTAATCAACGGGTTTATTTTATCTCGCAGTTGTCATGACGATTATCATTAGATTATGCATGATTTTCATTCAATTAGTAGCACGTAATTGAATGCTTTATACTAATAGAACGATAAGCATTTTTGACGTATCTCAATAACGAACATTTCACTTTTCAAACCGTGTATTTAATACGCTTCAAAAAGATTTTGTCAACGATTTGTTGTGACCGATTCATTATTTTCGTAATGACAACTGTTTGAACATAGTGCAAATTATTATTCATTCATTACTAACGTATAAAATTACAAACAATCTTCTAAAAGTATTGTGTTTTAAAAAATTCAAATAACGTACATTCAATGTTGATTAGACATTGTAATAAAACTTAGATTTCACTTAAAATGTTAAAGTTCATAATTATTCAAGGATACCATATATATTTCATTAATATTTAAACAGTATAAGTACATCGAGAAAAGAACAAGATTTTATTATAAAAATAAGAAATTATAAAATATATTTTGTTGATAAATTTTGAATCAAATATAGATCACCCCTTGATCATACTTGGTTTTTTCATTTGTGCTTGACATAATTATGTCTGGATATTTGGAAACAAAAAGTTCAATGTCTAAATTCGGAAACGTTAAATGACAATGAATTTTAAAAAACGTAAAGAGATAAGGTTTCTCTTGGAATAGATGTGAAACGTAACGTACGTTTGAGAAGCCTGTAGCCAAGACGATTATCCAGCCCCATCCGCCGTCTGGGGCGACAAAGTCTGGACTTTTGATGTCGACTCTTTGTTGGTTGTCCCGTTTGAATTTGTAAGTCGCGCACTTTGCAGCATTTTCCCCTCGATCAACTTCGTCCTGCTCCTTCCGATCTCCGGCCATAACTACCGACCAGTTCGACGAGATTCCTCCCAAATGTCTGCTGCCGCGGCGTTTAAGCCCCGTTACCCCTACCTCTTTTGACAGTTTAATTTTTTCTCGTTTAAAGCAACTATTTGCGTTGATTATGGTCCTCGCGCGATTGAAATAGATATCACGGTTTAATTTTATGCGACAGTGGGCAATAAGCTGGACCCAGTGTTGCCAAAAACAAGGAAAGAATTGCAGATCAATCATTAACTTATGAGATCCGCCTTATGAGATTCGCCTTTTTGTCTTTTTCTATCTGATAACACGGCACGGAAAAAAATAGACAAATTTTGCATAAAAAGGTTTCCTAATTTAGTAAAGATCTGTTCTGTACAATATTAGCTACAAAGTTTCTTCATTCAATGCATGTTTCTTCACTCAATGCATCCTTTTTGTGAGTGTCGTTAACATTTTTTACTCAAGCGGCTTTGTTCTAAAAGCGCACTTAAATTTACTGCATCAAATGGAAATAAAAATGTACTAAATGTCAATCCACGATTTCCTCACTCACAAAAATTTTTACCTTCGTTCAAGAATCGCTAAGTTTTGCGAAGTTTTGCTAAGTATTTTCTTCGATTAAAACCTAATTTTATCCTGTCAATACATTTTTTCTATGCAGTTGAAGTTTCCAACGTTTATTAATAAACGAAAATCAATTATGCCTAATTCAAAAGCATAAATTGCAATCAATTAATGAACATTTATATTCTAAAATATTTATATATTCAACCTTTCTCTTGTAAAATTGTTCAATAAAAAATTACCACTATTTGCATAAAGAACAATATAAGAGCCTTCATTTTCGTTTACTAATAAACGTTGGAATCTTCAACAGGGTTTTTTTTTTTTAGCTTAATTACGTAGTATCTTGGATCAAGGAAACTTTTCTTTACTCAAGAAAATTTATTCTTGGCAAAATATCAAGATACATTTTGTC
>JABFOV010001031.1:0-28796 GCA_022817685.1 Aradophagus sp. ZL-2020
ATTTTACCTGACTTGCAAATTGACGACGTTGCAAGTTTTTTTGTTTGTTATAAGAATTGCCCATTCCATAATACTCCCAAATTTTCTATTGGATTGTTTATTTCGAGAAACGAAATCTTCGCTACAGAAATATCACTCTGCTAGTAAACATACATCAATACACAAATGACTTGACTGTCAGTTGAAAAAAAAAATGATCATAACATAAACACCAATAAAAACTAATGTGATCAATTAAAAATTTAAATTTTTTAATTTGTTGTTTCGCTTCATTTTCCATTTAATATAGAACAATTTATTTAAAATAATGTAATTTACATATTGCGAATAAGTTTGTACAAATTGTTAGTTAAATAATTTCATATGGTATGGTTATTTTCCATACATAAATTAGAAAATTAATTATTAAAATAACAGACGATTTGTGTGAAAAATAAAAAATTGTAATGGATATCATTAATTTGTTATAATTTGCTGTTATTTTTGAATTCCTTTTTTGTTCTGCAGTTGGTAACATAGATAATCTGTTTTATTCAAGGACAAATATAACCTTTTGTATAGGAGATGAATCTGTTTAAATAAAAGTAATAGATTTTTTTAATTTATATACTTATGTTTTTTTTAATAGTTTTACTTATATAATATTTAAAATAAAATTATTTTAAAATTACATTTTTTCAATTATATACATTTAAGTTATCACGTTGTCAAGCCTGCTAGCTGTCAGCTATCAGCTGTTGTGTACAAACAAGCATGCTTATTTTCTCATCATCAAAAAATTACTTTTGTTCATTAAGTATAAATAAATTTTGAATCAACTTTGTGAATAAAATAAATATGTAAAAAAATATCATAATTAATGAGAATATTTTCTTGTATACTTGAATATTTGTATTCTTGTATGATTGAAACAAAATAAATGACAGATATTAAGTGTGATTGAGCAGTAATATAACATCAACAATGGAAGAAAAACGCAAACGCAAAAAATCAGATGATTATAGTCCTGAACGAAAAAGATGTAAAGATGTTGGAGAAGGATCTTCGAGGAAAACATTTTCATTTGAAAATTTCAAACCTGAATTGAATAAAGTATTTTATTCACATCCGAATTTAGTGAATGACATTGATGACTTTTGGAAGTTTTTAAGAAAATATGAAACTTTACAAAAGAATAAACCAGCGCAGTTCCTTGAAAATTCTGCTAAGCTCAACAAACAATTGATCATTAATGAGCTGAAAATTAAATTTCGTGACTTATTTTGCCGTGTGCCACAACATAAGGAATTGACTACAGAGAGGTTAAAACATTTTGAACAAATTATTATTATCTACTTAGATTTTAAAGAAAAGGAGAAGATTAAAAAGCTTAAAAAACTTAAAGAGGATCAACAAAATCTACCTGTATATCAATACAAGGATGAGATTATTGAATCTGTTAAAAATGAAAGGGTTGTTATTATAGCTGGTGATACTGGTTGTGGTAAATCAACCCAAGTACCAAGATATCTATATGAAGCTGGGTACAAAAGTATTGGTAAGCAATCGTAAAATATATTTTTATTTGTTCATTGTGTCGGAAAAAACTGAAAAATAAATATATTTTTAGCTTGCACCCAACCACGCAGAATTGCTTGTATTTCACTAGCCAAGCGAGTTGCTTATGAAACATTGACAGAAAATCGGAATGAAGTTGGATATCAAATACGATTTGAAAAACAAAGAAATCAAAATACAAAAATAACTTTTATAACAGAGGGTTTACTTCTTAGACAGGTATAAAAAAATCTTGTTTTAAAATGAAAATATAACTTTTAACCCATTCAAAAACACTTTAAAATATTACAATACCAGAACAATAATAATAGTATATTCACTTAGGTGTCAGGTGAAAGTGCACTGTCCCAATATGATGTTATTGTACTGGATGAAGTACACGAAAGACATTTGTATGGCGATTTTTTATTAGGCATTATGAAATGTTTGGTTCATCAAAGAGAAGATTTGAAATTGATATTAATGTCTGCAACAATAAACATTCAATTATTTTGCGATTACTTCTCTCACGAGGATGTAAAAGTTATAGAAGTAAATAGATACAAATTTTAAACAATGTAATTCATATAATTATAAACTTTTTATTTCTAACATTTTACAATAAAAAATATCTATTTAATTTGTAGGTTCCAGGCCGTTTATATCCAATTCAATTATTGTATCGACCAATAACAATCAATGACAAACTATACAAATTAGATAGATTTGATCCTAGCCCATATGTACAAATATTGCAAATTATTGACCATAAATATCCAGGTAAGTTTCATGCTCTCTCATTTGGATTATACATATTATTCAATTTGTTGTACAAATTAAATTGAATTAACTTTTTAGCTACTGAGAAAGGAGACTTACTCATTTTTTTAAGTGGAATTAGTGAAATAACTGCAGTAGTCGATGCAGCAAAAGAATATGCTTCAAAGAAAAATAATTGGATTATCCTGCCTTTGCACAGCACACTTTCTATTGCTGACCAAGATAAAGTATATACAATTTATCATGCATAAAATATCCCACATTATTCATAGTGAAAATAATGTGGACAATAAATATATCTAAATGATTTAGGTGTTTGGGTATCCTCCTGAGGGTGTCAGAAAATGTGTAGTATCCACCAACATAGCAGAAACGTCCATTACAATTGATGGAATAAGATTTGTCGCCGATAGTGGAAAAGTAAAAGAAATGAGTTATGACCCAACATGCAAAATGCAGAGACTCAAAGAATTTTGGATAAGCAAAGCAAGTGCAGAACAAAGGAAAGGAAGAGCTGGTCGAACTGGTCCTGGAATATGTTATCGGTACATTTATTTAAATTATTAAATTATTTCACTTCTGAAGGTATACTATACTTAATTTATTTTAAAATCTTTTTAGAATATATACTGAAGAAGAGTACAACGACTTGGAGCAATATTCGACGCCTGAATTAAAACGAGTTCCTTTAGATTCGTTGTTACTCCAAATGATAGCAATGGGCTTGCCCGATCCTAGAAAATTCCCTTTCATCGAAGCTCCACCAGCTGAGAGTATTGAAAATTCAATTTTATCACTTAAAGAACATGTATGTAACATCAAAATTAATTTCTCATTGAAACTTCACTTTTGATTGCAATATTTGCATATAATGTTTTATATTAACAGGGAGCCCTGACTGAAAATGAAAAACTGACAACGATAGGACGAACGTTAGCGAAATTACCAGTTGATATAAGTATAGGCAAAATGCTTATAATGGGTTCAATTTTCCATCAAGTTGAACCAGTGTTGTCACTTGCAGCAGCTTTGAGTGTACAAAATCCTTTTACAAACAGAGCTTATCGGGACCTTGAGTGTGAGGTAATAGCTTTTACTATTTCATAACAAAAATTTGTTTATCGATAAACGTTTATTTAAAGAAAAAATCTCATCCATAATTTTTTTTCTGTGTGGATAGACTTCGAGAAAGAATTTAGAATCTGACCATGGTGATCCTATAACATTATTAAATGCTTATCGAGAGTGGTTGGAAATAAAGCAAGAAAGCAGCAAAGACTCAAAATGTTCCAGTAGTTCAAGTCGAAAATGGTGCCGTAGAAGAGGCTTGGAAGAGCAAAGATTTTATGAAATGACAAAATTAAGGAACCAATTTAAAGAATTATTACAAGTTTGTGTTTAAAAAATATTTACAATGTAATATAATCTAAATGTTAAAAAGTTGTATACTATTTTTTTTGTTTTTGTTTTCAGGACTGTAATCTATTAAAAAATTCAGAAGTGAATGATTCTATGTCAAGTGCTGAACGTGCGATGCGGCACGGAGAATTGAAATTATTAAAGTCTTTGAAAAAATCATATAAGCAGAATGCAGTGCATCAAAAGAAGCAGTTAAAAGTTGATTCATATGAAATAGAATCTGAAGACATGCAAAAAGAAGACGGGGAAATAGATATAAAAGATATTGAATTTCGAATGAGAAATAATTACACTCAGGTGCAAAATTTGGTCACCGCAACAACTGCTTGTAGCTATAAAGACCTAATAATGCTAAAACTTATTTTATGCAGTGGACTTTATCCACAATTTGCATGTGCAGATGAATACAATTACTGCAAGGTAATATTTCTCCACTGAATGTACTAAGATAATTTTATCTACTAGACATTTTAAACAAAATATTATTATATAGTATTTTTAATTACTTTCATAATTTTAGTCGGTTAGCGAGCAACTTTTTCATACAAAAGTTAAACAATATGTTGGTCTACATCCTATGAGTTTCTTTGGAAATAACCCAAAAGTTTTGCACCTAGAAGAATCTGATATTGTAACAATAAATGGATATAGATCAAAATTTCCAGTCAGTCCAAAACATCAGATTCTTTCTTATTTGTGAGTAACCATTTTGTTCATTACATTTTAAATACATTTTTGGCAAAATTATTTACATTTAATACACGTATATATTATAACAATTACACATTCTTATTTTTACAATGCACAGATCTTTATTAGAAACGACAAAGCCCTATCTTGTGAATACGCTAAGAATGCCAGCTGCACAAACATTGTTAATTTTTTCACAAGAAATTGACACTAACGCTACATTTTCAATGTAAGTTTTCTCTATTTTAAATATTGACTAATTACAATTGTCAAAATTGGTTATTTTTGTCTCTTACTTATATTCTTATTTTCAGGATGGTTTGTGACACCTGGCTTGCCTTAGAGTTTCCAGTAATAGACTCTGGACAAACTCTGTTAATTAAAGCCACAAAATTACGTAAAAAGTGGGATCACCTATTAAGTCTTCATTTAACAAGTAATAAATTATAATACCTTTCAAAGTAATTGTATTCCACTGATAAATATCTCAAACACTTTTTATTTTTTAATTTATAAATTATTTTAACAGGTACTCCTGAAAATTCTTCTGTTGAAAATGCGAGTGACGTTGAAGAAGAATTATGCAACGAACTTATAGAGTTTATGAACACAAATGTTCCATATACAATAAAACGACTCTTACCAGCGGATTTGAAATCCATATATATTTTTGAAGGAAACAACGATCCTGTGGATCCTAATCCATTTGATTCTGAATTTGAGTGCATACCACACGAAAAGAAAGGTGGAGTTCGTTTAACAAAATTTATAACATATAATTGGTGAGTGTATAATGAATTATAAAAATGAATGAAAAGTAAGGCATATTTCATACAACCATGTTTTCGTTTGTTTTTTCTCTCAATAGTTTGGTGGAATCGGAATGGGGTGACAAACTATATATGGAAACGCAGGAAAACGAATGGTCGTGTCCAGGTTGTGAGCTAACAGGAATTTTAACAAGTATTGAAAAGTTGCAACATTCGATTGTTTGCAACAAGTCAAAGAGTCCAAACGAGAAAACTCACAGCAATGCTAATAAAATGAAAAAGAAGAATAGTCAGGCTTATGAATGTGAAGTTTGTAAAAAAGTTTTGTATTTGACGCCCATCGAAATATTGAGGCACAAAAAACAACATTCGAAAACATAAATAGGATTAATGTTTTAGAATTGTGCAAATAATCTTATTACTTTTGTAAAATACAATGTTAAAAGATAAAATATTGTTAATGAAATTAAATTTTATATAACTTTGTTGTTTTGGTTATTATAAGAAATACTCATTGCAGTACAAACTACATAAGTTTTTAAATATTTAAGGTAAATGTACCAGTAAATGACATGCTATGCCTACGTGTTCAAATGAATGGCGCACTATTTTCTTACAGATATATTTTGGTTATTGATATTAATACTGAATATGTATATACATACATGTTGATATGAGATACATGTAGATATTGATTATTTTAAAACATTATACCAATATTCTTTTTATTCATAAATTTACACTGTCATTCATTAGTACACTGTCACTCATTGGTACATTTACCTTAGGTTGAATGTATATTTTGAATATAAAATGATTTATTTCATGAAATTACATAACAGTAATATATGTAAATCAGGTTTTAACTGCATTTATAATTGAACATTCTTACCAGTCAACTGCTTTCATACAATATTTCTAACAAGTGCAATATTATATTGTATATTAATAATGTTATATGCGAATCTATAGGAGAAAAAAAACACAAAAAAAGAAAATAACTAACATGAGCACCTTTTTTAGCCTAATACTGTGACAACTAAATTTCTTTATTGTTAATTCTGTTACATATTAATTTTCTTTGAATCATTGCTTATACACTTAAACTAAGTAATCAATGTCTCTAAATGTTCGATACGCCGTTATTTGTAATTTTCTAACAGCCAAAAATAATAATGAAAGTGTGTTTAACAAAAGAAAAAACGACTAACCAACCCATTTAATACGTTGAGCAAGATTGAATCATATTATGTGTATTGTTTTGAGAATTAAATGCAATTTAAATTATTCCTTGCAAATCATAGTCCAAGTATTTGCATTGTTCCAAATATATCATTAACTGATATTAATATACAAAATACTTTGCCATTTATATTTTGTTTGTAAAAGTATCAGAAAAAAGCACCTTTCATTATTTCAAAATATAATCCTCGCAAAAATGCCAATCAATGAGAAAACAATATATATTTCTATATAACAAGTATCTACATGACAGCTAATATTTGAATTAAAAATCGTCATTGAATTGCAATTCGACCGGCAATAAAACGCATGTAATTTAATTCGTATATAACTATTCGCGTTTGCTTATTGCATCTTTAGATTTAAAAAGGACCATTGACCTTCAAATATCCTTTTATCGATGTTCTGCTTATTTAATAATTCGATGAATTGATTAATCGTAGTCCTGGTTTGACAATAAAGCATGTTTTGCTATCAATAATGGTAGCTTATTGTCTCAAAATTCATCAACAATTTAACTTTGGTACTTTGATGAAAATTAGTCGGCACTATTGATTAGTCAAAAATCTGAAAAATATTATACAAATAATCTCTTAATTCCACATTATCAACAAATTTTCTATTTCTTCGATTTCTTTTTCTTCTTCCTTATTTGCATTGACAATTAAAAAATCACTTTGCAACCATTGTTGATAGCCGTGCAATGCTGTCATTCGACGCGTGTCTTACAACAAAGTGAAAGGCAGACACAAGGAAGCACTTTTGGTGTTGTCAACGATTTTACGACTACTTAAACTAGAGCGACAGCAATTCTTGTTTTTAATAATTGATTCAACTTTTTTGTTTCCATTAATATTAATATTTTCTTCTTTTTTATTTAACGTACGTAGTGTAACGAAGGGCTTATCTAGGTAATTTAACTAGATACAATCATTATTGTAGTATCGGAGCTTGTCAACGTACCATACACACCAATTTAACCCCTTCGTCTTCATCGATTTAAAACTCGAGCTTTGAGCTTGTCACAATGATTCTGTGCAATTTCATTTAACATCAAAAAGTAATGGTACAAAAATACTTTTCGCAAACAAACTTATAAATGATATTATTAAATTGTTTACAAAATGATGGCAACACCGATGGTAGAGGGCGCCTGCATCAATGAAATATTTACAATATTCATGAGTTAATTCTCAACACAACCAACGCATGAGTAATTTTTACAGCCATTCAATTTTTTTATGCATCAGAATATAAAAAAGAAAATTGTGTTGAAAATCAACGCTTTTCATTGATATAAAAGCACATTATTTAATTTTTATTGTGAAATTATTCATTCCATTCTTTCATTTCATTTCTTTTAAAAAATTATACGTTATTAAACTTGTAAAGTTCAAATTTTATATTAGTAAATTTTGCCAAACTACAACGTAAAGTAAAAATGTCCGTTGTAGTGATATGCTTCTAAATATTTTATTTCACATATATTTCTCATTAATTATATTTTTTCGTGCTCAATTAATGTAGACAAGTAAATATAAAATTAATTTTGTTAATATGATTAAAAAATTTAACATGTTGAACATGTCCTATATTTATTTATATTGAACTATGTAAAAAATTTAGCTTAATATAGGCTGATAAAACTGACATAAAATGTATGAGCTACATTAGCCACTCTGTAAATGTGTGTATAAATTACAAAAAAATTAGCTGCGCCCTCTACAATTGAAAGTTTTTACAATAAAATTTGTTAAAGCTCAATTGAGAAACAAAATTAAAAAAGAAAAAAAATAAAAATAAAAGAAGTGAAGTAAGCGTTCCTGATAAATTCAGTACCCTGTAAGGTGAGTTCCAATCTGTAAATGACTTTTTCATCAAAAATAAAGGATAAAACGCGAAAAAAGAGAACGAGTGATTAAGAAGAAAATTAATAGTGCACTCGCGACTTGTATAAAAAGATTTGTTAATACAAGACAGCTTTCGCTTTAACTACTTGTCTAAAAATACAAGTAGCTGGCTGTCTTTCACACTGGCGACACCTACTCATTCAAACCGCAACAAATGAAATGTGGAAAAGTAACGAGAAGAGGAAGGACACAAAAACGAAATCATTAAAAAAATCTATGAGAAAAGGAAAGGTGAAAGGGGAAAGAGAAAGATGGTTTGATACGACTCAACAAACAACTAAACTCACTTTCCCTTTGGTTTACGTCCGTTATTTGTCTGAGCTTTGCGACAATGTTTTTACTTTCTTAATTATTGCGTAAGACTAGGATTCTTAGGCAGGGAACATCTACACCATTCAGCTCTCGACAACGGCGCCATCTGTCACCTCCTTCTTCTCCTCTATTTTGACTGGATCGCCCTTTTGATCGCTTTTCTGATCAATTTTTTGTTCGACTTTAATTTCGCTCTTTTGATCGTTTTTCGGCTCTATTTCATTAGGTTTATTGGAATCCTGTACATGTTCTTTTTGTCGCTTTTCAATTTCCGCCTTGAAATTCTCAACGTCTTGTTGGCTTATTTGCACAAAGAGAATTCCATTGATAATGTTGAGCATATCAAGAACCGAACCCATACTAGGAGGCTGGATCTGAATCGGCGGTAGACTCACGCCTGACTTACCAGTATAAATTTCATTCATTTTCTTCTGCAAAACCACCGCCTGCTGAGTTAAGTGGCGCAAACAATCACTTGATTCCTTGGTCTTCTCGTGTTCTTCGCCAAGTTGTTGCTTGTAAATGGCGTACGTTTCTTTTTCGTTGTTGAGAGCAGCTCGAAAGTCGCCCATACAAGACTGGGTGCGAGCGACAAGGTGATAGGAAACAGCGACTTTCAGTGAACGGGGACCGTGGTAACGAAGATTCAGTGCCAGCGCATGTTCCATGAAGCGTAAGGATAGCTCATATTCTCCAACGGCATGCAGAATCAGTGAAATATTGCTCTATGAAAATCATATTATTAATAACATTATCAACTTGTGCCTATATGTTTTAAAGCTTGTAACATTTTTATTTTATTTGCGATGTTATTAGACTTATTGCTTAGTAATATACGTACATCTAAAAGAGCTACTTCTGGATGATC
Organism: Aradophagus sp. ZL-2020; assembly: GCA_022817685.1. Classification (NCBI taxonomy): domain Eukaryota; kingdom Metazoa; phylum Arthropoda; class Insecta; order Hymenoptera; family Scelionidae; genus Aradophagus; species Aradophagus sp. ZL-2020. The sequence continues at coordinate 9,528 of JABFOV010001031.1, forward strand.
TTCACCACAAACCAAAAGTGCGAGGTAACGAGCTCTATACAGAAGTCTCAAGGATACAGAAATTTGGCCGTTTGCAAACGAATAGAGCGCCAAGTGAATCTATCGGAAATTAAAGAAATAAATATACCATTTTATAAAACTAATGAATATAGTGGACAATGTAAATTATTTATTCAATTACCATGATCATACTTACATATTCTGTAATTGTATATGGGTGATCAATTCCGTTGACTCGTTCAGACATCAAGACAGCTTTTTGTTGTGTAGCCAAAGCTTCAGCGTGGTCGCCCATTATGTAATTAAGTCTAGCTAACATGCGAAGACATTGAGAAATTTCAGAATGCATAGCTCCATATACATTATTCAAGAGATTCAACGCTTCACTAATTAACTCATAACCATCCTTCAAATATCCTTGTTGGATTTTGTTTTGACCAGTTGTATAGAAGTTATAAGCATCACTTGCCTATAAATAAAAAATTTCTATTTTTAATAAATTACACCAGAAAAAAAATTGTTTTGCATATATATAATAATTTCTTCGTATGCATACTCTTGGATTGATATGTTTGACGACAGGGAATATGTTCAAAATGTCTTCTTCAAAAAAGGTGGCACGGTTTTTGTTCTCAAAATTGTACTCTCTCAAAAGTATTTGTATTCCAGTTTTAATACAAAATCTACGTAATAATGAGATCTTTTGAATTCGGAAATGATCAAGAGTAGCATCCAATGACTCAGGAGTGGGGCTGTCCCAATCAAAATAACTCTTCAGATCTGTTCTAATTTGTTGCCAAAGTGATTTTGGAGTCAAAGACGCCCACTCCACCTCAGATTGCAGAGGGCCATTGTTTCTGCCCTTTCTTTTGTTGCGGCGTTTTGCAGTTTTACTTTGAAGCTATAAAGAATATGAATCAGTCAATTGTACTTTAACTAACAAAACAATTACATTACTAATTACATTTCAATATTACAAATATTTATTAATGTACAGATATTTAGAATTATTTTTAATTATTGAACTTACTTCTTCTAAGTTTTGTTGAGGATGGATTAACTGTGCAGATGAAAGGAAGCAATTTAAGAAGTGACTTATTGCAGCTGACAAACTCATTAATTCTGTGCCTTGAATATAAGAAGTGAATATGTGTTTGGCAGATCGAATTATTAATTCCGAGACAGCAATTCGATTCAAGTATTGTAATTGAGAAACTGTCGACAACATAGCTGCAAGTTTCCCTAGATACCGAACGTTAATTCCTCTCCCATGCAATGCCTCGACCAAAGTATTGCCATCCATTGCTGCAGCTGTATGATCTAAGCATTCTCGAATCTGTCAATATGATATGAATATATTCATTAAAATAGAAAATGCATTATTTATTAAAATGGAAATACAAGAAAAATATACAGAACTGGATGTTTTATACAAGTAAAAGTTGTTTCATTACTTACGAATGTTGGAATTTGAACTGTTAACAAGAAATCTGCAGCGTCTCGGACAAGCTGACGTTGTTTTTTCATCGCCGGTCCATTAGGATCTGGATGTTTTACACCCGGTGAATAAACATCGGGATTAAATCTGACATCGAATTCTGATTCTCGCAAACTTCCCACAGCAGTTGCAGCTTTGCGGACGATCTCTTTTGTACTCTCTTCCACTAAAAGCGCAAAAATTAAAATAAAAATATGACCTAAACAAATATTTAATAATTGAAGTAAACAATTAAATGAAATGTTTACATTCATGCTTTTCTCCCCCTGTGATGGAATCTGTAATGCTTTCTACAATCTTTTTCGCTTCATCAGCTTCGATTGTTGATTGTGCAGAATCCTCTTTATTACTATCAACAGGTGTATTGTCTTCTTTTTTTTCATCCTTGTAAGAATTATATAATTACAATTATTAGTTATAAAGATAAACGTTTTATTATATTGTATTATGATAAATGTACCTCATATTATTTATTTCATACCTTTGGGCAAACTTCTTTTTCCTTTTGTAAACGTCTCGCTGGAGTTAACTCTTGAAGGTGAATAGCTGCATACTTGATAAATTGTACATACCGTGCCTCAACAAAAGAATCTATCAGTTCTTGTCTGAGACACGCCAATTTATGCTTGTGCTCGATTGGAAAACCTAGAGCTTGAGCTTCTTTACTCAACTCAACACCTTCCACTGAAATATAATATATCTGTTACAAAACTGATAATGTAATAAACATAAATATTGTAAAGTTAACATGAAAGTTTCAATTTTACTATTAAAATAATATTCAAATATTACTTAGAAAAGTATATTTTATTTTTAAAATGTAATATATTTATATTACAATGTATTTTTAATAAAACAAATATAAGTTTGTTTAATTATTAAATAAATAAACTTTGTGAAATGTATCTTACATTTTAAGAAGTTTACATCTGGTGGAAACGTGCGCAAGAGATCCAAAACGTAGTGACGGGAATCATTTCCTATAATACCTTTGCATTCAACACTACTGCAAAGTTCAACTTCCTCTCCAGAGTCATTAATAACTTTGTGCGGAAGAATTTTGAGCTGCTGTCCAGCTTTGTTGAGCTGTAATATTACATTACTATACACAACCACAAAACAATTTACACGTCTTTAAATTATTATTCAAAGAGACATGATTCATTTAAATTAAATTTAATTAATAAAAGAGGTAATTTTTTCATTGATTAAATTGTTATTCAACAAATTCAAGCATATTTTTATCAGAAAAATAAATAAGCGATTACAATTATACATACAAGTTCAAGATATTTTGGATGAGTTAAAACAGTCTTTCCAAAGTCAATGGATCCATATACAACTGATTGTTCTTGCTCACGTTCCAATATACCAGGAATAATTGATTGAGCCGTAACTCGATATCCCCTAAAGTAAAATTCAAAGTTTCATAATAAAAAAGTAACTTTTATACCTAATGATGTAATAAGAAAAATGAGCATTTAAATAAAATACGATTTTTACCTGTAATCGATGACAACAGTTCCAAGTGTACATAAACCAGGTAAATCAACGGCAGCATACACACGAACACCTTGGAGGTCGTTTCTAGGCGCAACATAAGCTGCTGCATCACCACCAAGCTCTTTATAGTGATCGCGAACGTCAAAACCAAGTGAAAAAAAAATATTGTTCCATATAAACATTTGCATTTTAGGTTCTTCTCCTGGATTGATTGCCATGACATTTCCATCAATTACAGCAACAGCACCTCGAGTAGCTGCAGCCACAAAGTCACTATGTACCTAAACAATGAATGTAATTACATTTAAAACAAATAACAAAACCTCAGTGAAAATAAAAAAAATCTATTAAAATTATTTTAATAATAACAATTTAATTAACAATAAAATGCCACCTTAAAGATAGCACGTTCTCTAAGCAAACGTTCAGGAAGATTCTTTCGTGGCAACTCTCTCGTTGTTTGAAGTTCTTCATTCCAATCACGAGTTTGTCCTGGAATATGTTCCTCGTATCCAAGTTTGGATGAAAATGCTGTGATCAAATATCACTTTTGAACAACCATTCTCAATTTTCATTCAATGTTTATTTTCATTTCTTTTTAAATTGATTTATTCTATTTTTCGTACGTTAAAAATTTAATTAAACTTTGATTAAAGTAACTTTTTTTAGACAAAATATTATACAAATAGCTTACAATTATTTTCGTTTTCAATTCAATGAATAAAGCAAGTCAAGAACGAAACAAAGAGAAATCTTACTGTCTTCGGCTCTTATCGCATCAATAGTGTGTTCAATTTGAGGTGCACACCAAGCATAGAGCTGATAAGGTGTAGCGACCCTTTCGAAGGGATGTCGCTGCGTACGACGACGCTGCATAGCAACAAAGCCACGCTTGAATGCGGGACTCAGTTGATTGAGCAACTCAATTAAGCTGTGACAGAGATGACTGGGAGTTGCTGGTTTTGGATTAAAGACTTCTTTAGTTGACTGATTTACGAAAAAGCCGCGTGCGCAAGCCGTTAAGTAGTAATGCTTATCTTCGAGGGTAACAACGTGCAAATACATAAGATCCCCATGTAACTTTCGATGGCCAGGAGGGGGGTTCCAGCCGGACGTTGTTAGAACCTAAATGAATTATCCAATATTAACATAATATTTTGCATTAAAAATATACATAAATATAACACTCTTTTACTCAATGATGTGTCAATATTTAATTTGAATAATAAAAAAATAACTTTTTTAACTGTTATCACTGAATTATTTAAACATTTATACAATTTTATTGTTAAACTATATAACAATTTCAACCTTTAAACAAGGTGGACATTTTTGTTCCTTTGCTTGTGGTTGAAGAGGCAAAAGTGGCCTATCTTTTGATCCAGGTATAATATAATCAGGAGGAGTGCAATCAACAGAATCAGCTCTTGTCTTTTTCTTCTCCAAAATATCACCATTAGTTACGACGTTCAAAAATGATAAGCTGCTACATTCAACGCCATTGTAGGCATCGGCGGGATCAACCGACTTCAAGAGGTCGCGCACATGTCTCACATGTATACGAGCTTCTCTCATTGTGTACGGTTCTTCCACCACTTTGATTACAGAACCTTCTTTCAAACCCTCGATATTTTTCAATTCAGCAAAATTATCTAACGTGTTTCCATCAAGCTGCAGTGAGAAGCACGTTCGGTGACAAGTGTCCTCCCTATCCATTAAGAGTTGATGAATTTCCTTTAAAAGAAGAAGATCGGTTTTACTTTTAGCTTTAAATTAAAGAATTATTGTTATGTAAATTACAAATATTAATCTGGTATAAACAAAACAGATGAAACAGCCAATATTACTAGACAATAATATGTCAAAATAATAGAATAGAATAAGATAATTCGTATTAATGTTTTAACAAAAAAATGTATTTATAAAATTGATATTTTTTTACATTTATGCGTTTTATTCTTCTTTTCCGTAAAATATAAGTTTCTTTTTTAAAACGGAACAATACCATAGAAATATTTTTAGAAATCAGTAGTAGAATATGAGATTCATTTAAAATCTCATATATTTGATCTACATGTATTTATACAAATAAAATGTAATCTCGTTTCAGTTAATATCAATACTGCTTCTCTGACTCGCTTGATTCTAAGCCTCACTAAACTTGAAAAAAAAAAAAAAAAAAAGAAAAAAACAAACATTTACCTGAACCAACTCCATACTAGAGACTTGAATATCAAAGGGTTCTGCGCCCGGGCTGACTATCTTTACCATGAAACCCATATCTTGTATAAAAACAACTTCTTGGTCATTTGAAGATTCTTTATCTTTCTCTCCCTCCGTTTCCTTATCTTCCTTATTACTCGACTCGTCCTTTTCCTTCTCTCCCTCTTTGGTAGCTTCAACTTCGCCCTTTTCAAGGACACTCTCCGTTGAACTGCTCGTGTTTCCGACTTCTCCATTCTGTTTAGATTCTGCAAATGAAGTATCATCACCAGATTGAGTTTATTGCTATAAAATATCATTATAAAAATTCACTATCAAAGTTCCCAACACATGTTTAAATATTTTTATATGTATTTTCAAATAGTTTAAAAAACTGTTCAATTCTAAAAGTACAACAGCTAATCAGTCGTAGCATCATTGATTGTTACAACTTCACTCTATTATACCATTAATACAAAGCATTGAATAAAAAACGAAGTACAGAGCGCTTCGTTTTGTCATCGAACCATCAATTTGGAATAACATTAAGTAACGAATTACGAACGTGAGTTAATATTCACATTGCATCGATAATGATATGTTGAAACGTCCGGCGAAAAATAGAAGGCACGTTTAAACAGAGACGGTCAACATGCGCCACTCAATTAATTCACTTTACTGTCTCTTCTTTTTGGGTAACATTTTCTTCTTTTCACCCATAAATAGACATTAAAATTGAATTTAAAACGAGTCAATAAACAGTTACATCTTTTTACATAATTAAAAACTGATTGATATTTTAAAATGAAATAAATCAAACAGCTAATTCCAATGATAAAATTCATTAAACATCTACCTGCAAGAAGTTATGCACCTAATGTCCAGGCAGTAAGAAAGAAATTCTTGTATTTTAAAAATAATTATATCATTATAAAATGACGTTTTATAAGTTGAGTATTAACTATCCTATGTCTACTCTTTTTCTCAGTGCATAAATAATAACAAAAGCTTCACTCGTTGTCGAGTAATTGAATAATTGTCGTTCCCTCATGGGACGGCGAGTCGCGTGCCGGCAGATTTGCGCCGCATCGGCCCGACACCGGGCATTATATCATATTCAAGCGTCGAGGCTTTTGCGTTCTTTTCGGGGGCTGCACTTGCGGCCGCCGAATACTTTATAAATAAACGCCAATGTAAATAGTGCGCGCTCGAATGCCGAACTATTTTCATCGATCATTGTGCACGAGCGCCTGCGTGCGTGCATTTGTCAGCGAATCTGCCGGCCGCGGGATCGCCGAGTCACGCTCGGACCGCCATCGCAATTTCGGCCGATTTGCGATTGGATTTGATTTGCGCAACACCCGCGCGTTACGTAACCGGCTCGTAACGTGAATGGGGTGAAATGAATGAAATTTGTTAACGAACGGCCGGGACCGTTGATTGCGCCCAATCGTCGCTTCACGAGCCGTCTCTTGGCTCGCGCTGCAACCGCTCATGGCCGTTCGTTTATCGGAATAATGCGGAATAATTAGGCATTTATCTACGATTACACGTGTTAGTTATTTGCAAAGATAGAACATGAACCGTTGATTAGTTGTAATTGCATTTTTTTTTTTTTTAAGGCAAAGGTTTGTAACGTTTTTTGCAACGGCTGCGAATTTATGCTTAGATTGTTCTGAAATTGAGAAAGTTGATTTGAATGAAAAAAATTGCTTGTTTCATTTTTAAAAAGTATATAAATTTGAGCTACAATCATTTCGTTTTTTTTTTATATTCTAGTTGCAAATTATTGCCAAAGAATGTTTTTAATTTTAAAGAAAGGTATTTTAGTCAGTGCAATTACATGTTAATGGGAAATAAAATCGCAATTGGAAGACATTGCGAAATGGAAAGCTGCCTAAAATACGGTTTCGATCTAACGTCATATTATGAAATGATCTTGATGAAATGTGCGTTAATTTTTTGCTTCGGCAAAGAGCCCATGAAAATGTAAACCAATTTATCAATGACTGAGCATGGTTACTAGGTTCGAAATAACCGTAATCATGAGAAAAAGTTGCCGTGCATAAATATCATACGACAAGTATCATTATGGATATTGCGCGGGTCCGGTTTAATGTGACACGATTGCAATATTTGAGCACGCGATTCCATGTTCATATGTCAACGTCGATAAATTCACCAAGTGTATTGATAGACAAATATATGCTCAGTCTGTTATCAGTCTGATAATCAATCATTTCTTGTTAGATTCATTGAATTTGAATTTCATGACGAATTTTAACAAAAATCATATTTTGAATGGAAGTTTGCATCGTTTCTTAATAACTGGAAGCAAAAGATAAGCTACTTTTTAATTCAAATTTGAAGAACAACAACATTGAAGAAACATTTCTCAATTTTTGATGATGATGTTAATTCAGATTACTATTCTAATTTGAATCTTATATACTGTACTGTTTTTTTATCGACTTTTTCTTAATTACATTAATTAATTACTTTAAACATACTTTTTGTTAACAATTATTAATTCTCAGTTCTACTTTAAATTTTGGTTTAGAAGCGGTTGATATTTAGAAGAATAATGCATGTACGTAGTAAGTACATTGCTCCTTGATTACGAGGATCGATGAAAGACAAGTATTGATGAGATAAGTAAGGTTATCAAACTTCACGACGTACATTGTTGCTATGTATTTCATAAAATAAGCCAATGTATTGAAACATCAATTTAATTTTAATGCACTAGTCACACGACTTCCACATGTTATGTTTATTTGTTTTTTTAATTAAATTATATTTCTATCGGTCATTTATTGGTCTCATTACATTGAAATAACTGTAATTATAGCAACTATAAATATAAATCAAATGAGGAAATTTTCTTTTTGGTTTCATGAAATTATGTTAGAGTTAATCTTAACTATGCTAATGTGCAGTGATAGTAATTGGTTCTTGAATAGAAATTAATGCATATTAAGTCTCAGTTTTCGATATTGGATAGTTCCTCATTGTCTTGGAATTCATTTAATAAATGTAATATGTATCAACTGAAGTAATCTGGTCGGTTTTCAATTGTTTTATTTCATAAAACCAAAATTAATTATTTCACTTACATTATTGTATTTGTTTCTATTACCTATTTACTTTGTTTGAATTAATATTATTATTAAATACAATGTTTAAGTTTAAATTGGATACTTTTCGGCTTATCTAATTTATCAAATTGTTACGTTATATTTATACTGTATGTATAGTATATGGAGGTATATTATATCAATGGTTTTACTTATCTATTTTAAATTATCTGAGAAAAATTATGCATTTTCTGATAAAATAACTGTGAAAAGTTTTCGAAAATCTTTGTGCACAGATTGTACAGTACGCTATCACAATTACATTAGTATTAATTTTAAAGTCATTAATAATTATTTTTATCTGAATCATCGAATACTTAATTTACTTATTCTAAAAATTTTCCAACGGTTCTCAGACTTATATATTACCCTCCATTCAGTTTTAATGACTTCATTTTACTCCTAAACAAGCACGTGTTCCTAAGCCATACATCTGGATATCATATGCAAGAAAAAATGTCTCATTTTGCACAAATATGGACAATTTTCATTAACGAACTTTGTGAATAAAATGTCAATACGCGATAAGATAGATGTTCTAAAATTACTCAACTTTCCTTAAAAAATTTATACATAAACAACAATTTTATAAATTGAACAAAACATCTATCAATGCGTTCCCACTGTAACACCCCCACTACAATATCTTATTCACACTTTCAATAAAAATTATTTAATTAATTAATCAGTGAATAATAATAAAAACAAAAATGAAATGAAAATAATGAAAGATGTGTAAATGGTAAACACTAACTTTAGAAACCGTGACTTTCTAATTGAACAAAAATAAATTCGACTGGATATTTAAAATGAAAAAAAGTGCGTTCGCGGATAACTACTCGAGTCGAGTGCGCGACTTTTCGCGGCCGTCGATTGTCGCCGCGCGTTAACCAAAGCAAAAATGAGCGAACGGCGGCCGCGGGAAAAAGCGGTCGCGGGACGATGAGCAGCGATGGGGGAGGAGCAGAGTTGCCACGTACTCCACGGCGGGCGCGCGGCCGATAAAGGGCCCAGCGAGTTCGTCTGCTGGAAAAATGCCGTCTTCTGCTAGGCCCAACCGACTCACATGACCTCGTGGTACCGTTCGCGCAATCCTAGTTACATAACAGAGAGCCGGGCCTCGGCTCTCATCAAGACCAAAAACCACGGATTCAAATGTAAAAACTCACTCGAACATCGTCCTAAATCCACGATGCTTGTAATCATCCACGCAAAGTGATAAATTCCCCCCTTTATATGCTTAAATTCGTTAGTAATAACTCGTATTCGCGTAGATAATCATCCATCTCTTATTGTGATTATATAGATGTATTCATCTATCACTGTCTCGCGAATAGTTAAAACCTTATACACGAAACAATAGATTGTAATAAATTCTAACCCACGAAAAGTTTGGGAGGGAATTTGATTTTGAAAAATTTGCCTAGTGATTTATTTTTCTTTCGTTACTCTCGATCAATTTCAGGTGTCCTATTTAAAGCGATCGACTTGATCTTTGTTCTTTGAATGAGAAACTGAGCGGAAATCGCATTGCCTACCGTTCTCCTTGCCGTCGAGCAGCGACTCGCTCACAGAGCCGTTTTCCTCGACGGCGTCGACTTCGGAATCCAGCACCATGGCTCGCGCGGCTGCGGTGACTTGGATCGACCACGCGGATTCGTCGGGCTCGTCGGTTTTCGCTTCTGTGTACAGTCGGGTTCGCGCTACCTGCGACACGGGCACGAGAGACGGGCGAACTCGCGGCGGCTTTCCGTGCTCGAGCCAGTCGAAGACACTGCACGTGCGTTTCGAACGGCAGTGCAAAGTCTACGATGGCCGATTGGTCGGCTCGCCTTGGCCTTCGATCGCACCGACAAAAGCCGGTTGGACGAGCGCGCCGCTCCCGACCGAGGAGCGCGCGCCAACGCCAGCAGCGCCGCGAGCCCATTGGCCCGCGGCCGGCCGCCGAACTACGTCATTGGACGATCAGCGGTGGCGCTTTTCACGCGCACGCAGCGACACTGCTGCAAACATTTCTTCCGCTCGTTTGAGCGGTGTAATATTAAAAAAACCTTTCTACCTTTTTTATTAATTTTTCCAATCGATTCATTGTTTTTCAATTTTTCCTTTCACACCTTTAATTGATCTGTCGGATTAATTTTTCAGTTAATTGTTGATATTGGCTGATTAGTTTTTATGTTAATTGGTGGTTTTTAATCATTGATTCACGATCGGTTGATCTGAATAATTGAAATAAAATGTAAAAAAAAATTGTATTCAGCCTTGCTTTACTTTGAATTCTTACTTTGAAGTTGGTTTCTCTAATAGAACATTATATTTTTTATATTATATGTATTTATACGTTTGTTATACGTTTACAAAATAAAAGAGAATTAAATGTATGCATAATATATGTATAAAATACGTTATATTCTATTAGAGTTTAGACATTGGTAGTATTATACTTACATTTCTTTATTTGATACTTGTAGTTGTTATTTGTTAAAATTGTTACCTGAAAGTGAAGGATTGTTTAAAATAGATTGACGTTTAGTTTACTATTATTAGGGTATTTGGTTTCAAATGACTCGTTGAATTAGTAAAGGATGCTCTTATGTGAATCAAATTATCTGTCCTTCATCTATTTAATGAGTTTGTAACAAAATAAGCTGTATGATTCAATCTTTTACCTCAAAGGTTGAGTGAGCTAGTCTACTCCTTTAGGATATTCAGGAAATAAATAATTTATATTAATCACTGAACCGTTTGCTTAAAGAACGAAAATACTTTAATTTGAAGATAATAATGTTGGATGTTATTATAAGCATTCAATTGTCAGAATTCACAAACGAATAAATTATTCATTAGGCCATTGTAGAAAATTTAATGTAAATAAGCATACATGAGATTTTTTAGCAAACACATGTATCATTTATATTGTTCATCAATTATTCATCACAGAGGGACTGTTCTTCGATTTCCTTAAAGATGAAAACTTTGACTTTTTGCTGTCAAGCATATGTTTCGACTTTTTTCCACATATGAGACCATTTATATAATGCGATGACTTAGATTCTTTTGCTTTAGCAGCTTTTGATAAGGCTTCATTTTGCATATTGAAAATCGCAGTTTTGTAAACTATTTCAACTGGCTTTTTGGATCTGAAAGAAAGTTTTATAATTTTACAAAATATGAAACACGCATTAATAAAAATAAATCTTGATAATTATTGACGTGACTTGAATTATTTTTTATCTTGGAGTTACTATAATCAAAATGTAAATTGACAATTTTTGTTTTATATTCTAACGTTCTAATAATTCTTACCTGTTTATCGAGGACACATTTTTATTCGTTTTTTTATCTACTGTCATTTCAGCGTTTCGTAAGTTTTTTATTTTCTTTTCACTTGATACCACTTCCTTAGCGCTTTTCTGAATGTCGTTCGAAAAAGGAGTAGTAGATTTTTTAACGTTCGCATTCATCTTACTTCGATCGCTCTTTGTTGTACTTTGAGTTATTGATCCTTTGTCTTTTTTCCTATTTCGTTGCAGTTTTGTGGTAAATACATTTTCATACATTTGTTTCTCTGCATTTCCAGCGTTACCAAAAACATTAACATAAATTAAATCGTTACTAGTTTTATGATTGTCACTGTCATTCGCTTGCTTCTTTTGACATTGTATGCTTGGCAGTTCAGTATTTTCCGTCATCTTCGACACTTTCGTTAGCGTGTTCACATCGTAATCTTTGTCGACGTACGAAATTACAGGCTTATGACTTTTGACAGTTTTCATTGTTACAATGTTATTTTCGACATCCATTAGTTTTAGATTATCACTTATTTGTTTGTTAACGGATTTTTCTATCAACATACTGTTGTTTATCCCTAAAAAATAAAACGATAATTATATAATGTGAATAATAAATTAATTTTAATTACAGTTACGATTGAATTCAAACTCTAATCAGAATATTGTAAAAATGATAAACAGTCAGTATTTTGGAATATTTAGACATACAAACGTAAAATGAAGTGATAGAAATATTTAAGATCTATATTGTAAAACACCAAAAATTATTAATATTATATTTTTAAATTTAAGTATTATAAAGTAATCCTCATACACAAAAAATTACCATTTAATAATCGTTGACGAATTTCTTCTTGCTTATTAATTCTGGAATTTGAGTCAGATGGAATACTGTTCGAATTTAAAATCTGTTCCATTTGAACGTGATTGTCGGTACTATTACGTGATTGTTCATTCGAATTTTCATTGTCAATTTCGTCAATCAAGCTTTCTCTTTCAGTCAGATAACAGTTTTCTGTATTTGATCTCAACGTTGTGGGTTCATAAAATGTTGAAAACAAGTGTTGCACTCTTTCATTATCGATAATGGGTTTTAAACTGAGAATAAGTCTAACAGATTTTAATGACGAAAACGGAATGTTCCTCAGGTGCGGAATTTCTGGTAATGCAAATGGTATATGCACAGTCATTTTTGTAGTACGAGTGACCAGGGGATCATTTGGATCTGCGTTTTGATTTAATTGCTTATCCAAACACAGATGCGAATCTATATCTGATACTCCGACGTTATCTGTAAATATTTGTTTTTTGTTTTTTTTCATTAGACAATGTACAAAGTGTTTAAGTGTCTATAATATTTATACAATCTATCATTTCTTTAAATTGCAAAAAGTGTTATGAAATTTCTAATACATTACAAAATCATTGAATAAATCTCTTTTAATTAGTTTATTTTAATATAAACAAGAATTATTATTACAAATACATAAGCTAAATTTCAAAGTTTAAAAACGATCCTTTTTGCAATTGTAAATATAACTTTCATACAAAATATCAGAAATTTTAAAAAAATTAAAAATCTTTTTTAATTTCAAAATTAATTCATTAAAATACTTAGGAATTGAGATAGTTAAACAAACAGGCAATTGTAGATTAAAATACTCCATCGTATTTAAATTTCACACTTTGATAAATTTAATTACCTTGTTCTGATTTCATTGAACTATGCATATCGTTTGTGGTGAAATTGATGGTTGTGATGTGCCCTCGATGCTTCGAATCCTCTTTCTTATCTGCATTTACATTGCTTCCATTGCTAATTGGTTTTTCCGAATAATTATCATCTCTTAACAAAGTTCCATCCACGGTTCTCTCACTCTTATGAGGCAGACATTGTTCCGACTGCTTTGAAATATCAGAAACATACTTTTCGTCTGATAAATCGCCAAAATGAGTAACAGGTTTCACTGAAAAATTGCTGTTCTTTTTTATATGATCGCGTCGCCGTCTTCGAAATCTATTCGTTGGTGGTGGTTTGCCATCAGTTTCGACAATGTTCACTTTTCCAGAATCGGGTGCAAAATGAATTTCAGTCTTACTGAATCCAACCTTTTTGGTCGATCGATTTTCATCCATATCTTTATCTGTTCGTTTATTGTCCGCCTCGTTGGACACACCATCTTTCAAGTGGACGACCGTTTTATTATTCTGCTTTGGATCGCTTGTTTCTTTGTTAGGTCTTTGAGAGTTCTCGTCGCAATTCTCTTTTGATTCTACAAATTTTAAATTGATAATACGAAATTTATTAACTTGTGAATTTCACAAAATATTGCACAATTTTAAATAAAAAATTTATTTTAATTATAAATTTTTTCGTCTTTACATTTATATCTGTGATATTGAAAGCAATATTTAAATCTTTAACTGTTTAAAAAAATCCTAATTTATTAATAAAATAAAATATCTTGCGCTTTGATTTGCAAGCTGCAGTATAACTTTTTATTTCAGATAAAATTTTAATTTCTATGATGATAAAAGCGTTCAATTTCTAGAGCTTCGAATACAAAACGCAGGATTTTGTCTACTACAATGGACACATTTAATTAATGACTTTATAGTATAAAAACAATATGTGCAGGGCCGGCGGAAGAGGTGGGTACGGTGGGTACAACTACCCACTTGGATTTCCCTAAGGTGGGTAATTACCCACCTGGAAATTTGGCTGAAAAATTATATTCCTCAGAGAGCGGATGAAAGTGGAAGTGGAGCGGATGAAGCTCAACATGGAATCTTTTTTAAACGAGTTTATAAGTCGTAATTCGAAACGAACTGCAGTTTTTGCACTGCAGTCGTAAATTATACAAATGGAGGAGTCAGAAGAAGAATACATTAATTATAAATAAACAGTTTTTTTATTGATAAAACGCTTTTTATGAATTCCCATACCATTCTAACCTCCCTCCCCTTACAAAGAACTACCCACCTGGATCGAAAACGTTTCGCCGGCCCTGTTAACATATTATAACTGACTAGATTACATTAAACTAGTTTTATACTTAATAATTAAATTACAACTTTTCGTTCATTAATAAAATTACTCTAATCCAATAATGTGAAACAATCATACAAAATAATCATTGCTTTTTTCTCTACAAATGAAAGTTATTATTTAAAATTGAATCTTTTAAAGTTTAAACGACGTTTAAAATTCTATAGTATACTCACTACCTCAAAAAGATACAATTTGAAATATAAAACTGTATACAAAGTGTTTCCATGTACACACCTTGGTCTAGTAAAATTTGTATAATCGAAAATTATAAATTGCTATCTGACATTAACATTTGTATTACGTTAACACATTTTACAACTCTTCATTTTTACATTTGATTGGTCAAATGTTTTTATTACATATGAAAATAGATGAAAAATAAAGACATTGCTTTTTATACTTGTAATATCGCAAAACTATTAAATAGTTTTTCGAGCACAGCGATTTACTTTGAGCATATACAATTGACGTAAATAAGTTAATTCTATTCATATGAAAACTGATTATACTTTCATTAATGATATACATTAAAAAAAATGTAGTGGGCTTAATCCGTTTAATTACTATTGAGTGAAATCAAAGTATCTTAAAAACGTTGAGGAAATAGCCTTCTTTAAAAATGAGCTCCGTAGAAGATATTAAGCCAAAAAAAAGTAAATTTATATTAAATAAGTGTTTCATACCCTAAATGAACTTCCTAAAAGATAAGAAGAAAAATATAAAAATGATAATTGTAATGGGGTAAGCAGGACATAAACAGGAAATAAAAAAAAAATGATATTTTTTTTATCTTCCCAAAAGTTTTAGTAATACTATTGTTCTTCACAAGATTTATTCAGGGCATAAAAAATAAATGTAGATACGAATTTCTCATTTCACAACTTATTTTACAGTGTTTTGATATTAATGCGATATTTTTATCTTGCAATACTAATAGTGAAGTCGTGCAACGTAAAAAATTCGAGTGTAATATAAATTTACATAACAATTTAGCTCTATCTTTCTGTCGTCAGAACTTGACAATATTGGATATTTATATAAATTCAAGTGTCTTGATTACAAAATTGTTAATGGAGCTCATTTTTATAGTCTATTTTTTTATGATTATTGATTAATGAGGATTGTGCTTATTACTGACATATATCTCTAAAAGTATGAACTATTTCTAAACTATTTCATTTCAATAAACAATATACAAAAAATTTTTAATACATTCAAAGCTAAGCTAGCAGTCATCTCTTCTAATAAATGACTTTTCATTTGCTTAGCAGTCCGTTCTCGTTGTACAGTTTATTTATACTCTTTACACCATATATCATAATTTAAAAGTTTCGTTGATCTGAGTGGTGCGCAATTAATTTTGTACAAATTTATACAAATCTGGGATGGCATAAAGATTTTTCCTGATTAAAGACCATTAGGCAAGAATTTATTAGTATTATCTTGAATTGCTAGCCTAGAGTTGAGTGTATAAATGTAAAGAATAGTAACAATATTTATAAAATATTTTCTATTCTACACTTCGTGAGTATTGAATATATTTTATGCAAGTATTATATACAAATAAATACATCTAACAAGAAGTGTATTACCAATAGTTTCTGTCACATAAATTTTCATATCTTTCATTGTATTCAGTAATTATTATAATAGAATTTTGCTAATAGAAAGTGTTTTTAATAAATGATAAATAAATTGACTATCTTTACGGCAGACCTAAACCCATTTTTGTTTCGAAACGGTAATTAAATATTGACAATTTATCTCTGTATAATAATTGCCATTTTAATACACTTACGATAATATCAATGGCATTACCAATAATTAGGTGGCAGGTACCATATAATAGGCTGCATATAACAATATATAAATACCACCATAAGTTCACATGTAAAATATATTAGGCCTGATTTTGTACATTAGTAAAATTTCTTTTGTAAACCTGAAAGCTAGAGAAACAACAACTCAATACTTAAAAAAAAACATTGGTAGATCTAGTAATTTAACATAGGCAATAAGTAAACCAATGCAAAATGAGCAGTGCACCCTTGGCTATTCAATCTTTAGGGCTACATGACTTTGAGTGACTTACATAATAGTGATCTAACAATATTTGACGATTTATCATCTCTTTTCAAAGCAATTCTACCAATTTTTACCATGTAACTAATATTAACCAAATAAATTTTAAGAAAACGTTAATGAGTAAAAAATAAGTTAAATGCAATCCCATTTTTCTATTTTTTCACAGAAAAATATTTGTTTATATAAATTCATAAAAATGCTCATGCATTAAGTTATTTTATTTTCTAGATATAGATACCATTTTGTAAAAGGATACATACATATTTTAGAAAAAATATTTGCTGCAACAATGTAAAATGTTTATATAAAATGTATATGATTCAAACTTAAATCTTTTCTTTAATATTTAAAATCATTTAAATTCAAATTAATTTTACTAATTATCGTCAAAATTTATTTTATGGTATCTATTCGCTAGTTCTTTAAAGATTGATATCGTTAAAAATTAAAACAAGAAAAAAAAGTTGCTAATGAAAATTAATATGGATTAGACCTGTTGAGCATCTCATCCTTCTTATCATGAAAATAGTTTTTATTTTGAACTGATATAAGAAAAAAGAAAAAACTTACGTATTAAATTCATAAAAAATCTATAAATTTATAGATTATTTTTCCAATTAAATCCTTTGTTGCGCATTAGTGCAAAATATAGAACTTTTCTAGTTTGTTCTATGTATAGAAGATCAATTTTGAAAATTTGATCATTTTAAGATATACTACAAGTGGTTTGAGGAGAAGTCGATTCTGAGTCGTTGAGAGTGCCATGGCTACTTCTTAATATAGATTCGTCGACAACCATCGACGACTCATGCAGTTGTTCCTCCTCTTGCAAAGTTGTTGTGGACGCGTGGCTGATTGATGAGTGCCGCGAACGCGATGTATTTCCACTTCGGTTTCCGGTGAATGAAGGTGCGGGACTCGGAGATGGACTTTCAGGAATCTGTTCTTGTTCTTGTTGCTGTTTCATCACAATCAATCGATTTAATAGAGCTACTTGTCCCTGAACACTTGCCATGTACGGTCGGTAACTTAAACTAAAAATACAGATTTTATTTTAAAGTAGGATAAATTATGCTTACTATAAATATGTATAAAAATATATTCTCAGTATATGTTTAATCTCCTAAAATTTTTTAATCCAAATTTTACAAATATTTGGGAATATTTATAAAATTCTTGGAACACTTTAAAGTTGTTTTATTAAAACAAAATTAAAATAATAAAAAGAATTATAATATAAAAAGTGTATCAAAGTTCTTAAAGCGTTAATTTTAAAACTATTAAATAGCAAAGAAATATTATGATATAAGATTTAAAAAAAATATGTAGATTCATATAATTATTACATTAAATTTTTGAAGAAATATGCTTGAACTTCATTGTGCAAATAAAATAATATAAATAAAAGACAAATAAGTACCATTCAGAATGTGCCCATCGAGTAAGCGACACCAGTCCATCTCTCAGATTAATAACTGACTCCAGCGTTTGAGTCTGTGCATGAGCTGCACGAATTGTTCGCGCCATAGCTGAATTGTCCCTCAAAATAGTTGCCAATACCGCACCCCAACCTAGACAACCACCTTCAAGAAACAGTTGCAAAAGGTATCTTAATTGTACTTCTGCTCGACTAACAGGAGTTGAAATAGACGTGTTGTGTACTTCTGTCGGTTCGATTGGCTCGGACGAAACCCAACATACAGTTCCTACACCAGTTCCAATAATTGACTCAACGTCATCCTTCCACACTGCACTGGTATCGCTGATAACGCTGTTAGTGTCTGTGTACATAACACAAAATAGAAATTGATTTTAAATTTCAAGACAATAGATTTTATATCATGCAACAAATATTTTTCTTCCAAATTTAAAGAAAACAGTACTAAAGATAATCTTTAATGTTTGCAATTTTGACTTTAAAAGTCATATGTCAAAATTTGTATCAGGCAGCATTAATAAATAAATATTTTTAACATTATAGTAGTAAATTTGACATACTTAATCTTTGTATTACCTTGTAACAAATTTGATGTCAAATTCATATCTACAGTTGGAAACTGTGTCTCAAGACTAGCCACTGGTGATATCAAACTAGTATAAGGGGGTCGACTGCTAGGTAAACTTGTATATCCGCTATCCGGTAGATCACTAGCAAAATTTATATTCAAATTTTTTTCATCAACTGGACTATCAAAGTTCATTGATCTAATGGAACAAAGTGATGTTATGCTAGATCTTCTAAATTTATTCAATCCTGGTAGAGACAGTGCAGGATAAGGATAGGTAAAATCTTCATGTACAGCTTTCAGTGCTATTATGAAATCTTCTACTCTGGCCGCTCTGTCTCGTTCCCGGCCTAGCCAAGTGATCAAGTGGAAATCCAAACGAGCAGCAAAACGACCCAGATCAGCTAGACGACGAGCTGTTAATAATCGACGAGCATGGCGTTGCAAAATTATGTCTATGAAAAATTCTTCAGCAGAACCTTCCCTGTAGAGG
>JABFOV010001032.1:0-28773 GCA_022817685.1 Aradophagus sp. ZL-2020
TTCACACACACCCGATGACGACGGCAAGTCTACAGCAAAGCGACCACACACGCACTCACACCTACCACCGCGCGAACGGATGCCCAGTCTCCAGAACGCTGTTTCTTCGAGGGCGGCCGGCGCCCCGGGGGTCGGTCCCTGACCATCGCCGGGCGCGTGGCGTCGGTGGTATAGCCGGCGTATCGCCTCGCCGCGGGGGGGACGCGAGGTGGACGTACCAGCGCCCCCCCCCCCCTCGCACGTTCGTTCCTTTTTAGCGCGCGTTATCGTTGATGATCGGCGGCCGGCGGGCCTTGTCCCGCAAAACAATTGCCAATCGATCAAAGAATAATTACGGCGATAAGTGATGGCTGTTGACCGCGCGCGGTAATGATGTTTGGGCGCGCGCGCATGCGCGGCTGAGCACCGTGGAAGCAGGAAGTGTCGCTCGGGTTGAGCGCCACTGGCCGCCTCGCTCGGCGCGCATGAGAATTTTCCCACAGTCCCCACCGGGCGAGCGCGCTCGCTCTCGGAACGCACACCCGCCGCACCGGCGACAGCGTTGCCACACCTCCGCCGCCGCCGCCGCCGACGGTGAAGCGGCGCACCCGACGAGCACCGATCGCCGTGCTTTTCTCCGGCCAAGCGCCCGGAAAAAGACGAGGCGAAAAATCCGCGACGCCCACGCGATTCGCAATACGACCGGGGTGCCGGCCGCCTTTTATCCCCCGCCTTCACAAACTTGCTCACGCTCGCTTTGAACGGGACCTTCCGACAGGCTCCCTTTCACGCCCCTCGCTTCATCGACACTTTTCCACATTTTCACCGCCAAAGCATGGTGGTTTTCCGATGGGATGGAAAAGTTGCGAATACGCGAGGGGGAGAAATTTAGCAGACCTTTTGTTTGGTCGGAATATTTTGAAAGAATAGGTACTTGCGTGGGAGTAGTCTGTCCTTTTTCAATGCCAAATATTGTTAATAAACAAACTTATTATAACGTTGACTGAAGATATTTTTTTTGGATAAGATTGGATTAAATTTGATATACTGTATCGATGTATTGATACAGGTATAATTAATATACGTTTACATAGTCAATATATATATACGTTCGGTGTATGTATTTATGTACGTATACCTTTATTAAGCATTATAGTAATTTTATGTAAGACTGCAGAAGTGATTAATGAAACATTTTCTACGAGCGTAAGATAAATGTGAGGAAGAATGAAAACAAAGAGAACCAAAGCAGCAAAAATGATAACGAAGCAAGAAATATTATCGAATCAACAGAATATTGTACATGAGAGAAGGTTATATTTGGAAAAATCATTATTAATAACGTAACAGTAGGATACACTTGATGGATCGTTAATGCTAATGTGACTCTATATATATCCTATTTAAAGTATTGTATGTTTTCGAAATTTGCAGTCTAGTCGTTTTACTTTGTAGAATATTTTTCATTTTACATACATACTGTAAAATTGCAGTAAAATTTAAAAATTGTAGCAATGAAATTGCTTTTCTTTATTATATTTACATTATCCACTGATTTTTTTTTACTATATTGGTAGGTAGTCAAAATAGTTTATGAATTTTCAAATACATTACATATGTAACGTTACATATGTAAATGTACATTACATAAGTACTTACACGAACGTAAAAATAAACATCTGAAAAAAATATACTCAATAAATTAAAAATACACTGAATATTCTAAAAAAATATTACATATACTAAATAAACTCAAAAATGTATGAATATATTTATGCACCACTCATACTCAAAACCTATTATCACGACATACCACATCCTCAAACAAACTCCGAGAATGCAATCATACGTCTGAATGCTCCGATTTTCGTTCACTTATTTCCTCGCATTGAAATTCCTCACGTGCCGCCAACATCAAATCCTCGCACTCGCGTGAACCCAGCGGCTCAACGAGAACAATTTTTCTTATAAGTGTAACCAAATACTTTATTTCTTTTTATTCGCCCGAGTTCGAGGAATTTCTCGAGTGATTGTAGTCGGAGCACAGGCTCCGAGTGGTCGTAGGAGAAACTGCCTGCTGTTATTGGCGGCCGAAGTGTGTCGTATTTGGATGTAGAAATCGCTCGCCGGAGTTGCGACGATCGCGATCGCGATGACGGCCGAGCCAATGACAAATGACTTTGCGTGATGACAAAAACGCGAATCTAATTGACAGTCAAACATGCCTCACTTCGTGAGCGCGAACCTTACCGATATTAACGGCCATTGATTCGTCTCGCGCCGATTCGACTCACCGCGTTCAATCAACGCCGTTCCTACTGCAACAGTCTAATTATGCGGCCGTTCTTCTTTGAAAAGGCGTTGCAACTTTTACTGCATGTAAATAAAATAGCAACCAAAATTTCGAATACCCTTATACTAAAAAAATAAAAAAAAAATGAAACAGAAATATACAGTAATCAGCACAATCAAAAAAACACGTGTTGACCAATCGCTTCAATTTTTTTAACTTGTGTAAATTGTTCAGAGAAAATAAATTTCAAGATATTTTAATTTCTTGATTCAAGGAATTTTTTCAAATAAGTTTACTTAAAAAAAAAAAATAAATTCTTTCTACATTCACAAACAAATCTCATTTACAAAATAATTCAGTACAAAACACCGTCACTTGAACACAACAAAAATCATATTGCATTTTCGTTTGCTAATAAACACTGGAAACCTCGAATCGCACACTTTCTGCCTATTCAACTAACCGTTGAAACAACAGAACGTTTCAATCGCAGCGGTTTGTACAAATTGATTCACGATTTCGCACAATTTATTCATCTTCGCGTTTCACCTCCACTAAATTCCCATCGGCATGAGTCTCGGCGCGGATTTCAATGCGATATCGTCGTGGCGCAAAAAAGGAGCGAAGCCTCGGGATTCTCAAGGCGCGTAAGCTGAGAAGCGAAGCCCGCGTCGGCGAATTCCTGCGGATCGCCGATGAAATTAATACGCGAAGCCTCGATTTTGTCGCCGAGCGGCCACGTCCGCCGATTGCGGGCGTCGGGAAACATTTAACCTCCGGGGGTTTGTGCGAGCCGCGGCCGGCAAAAAGTAATGAATCCACGTTGTTTCTAATAACATAATCTTATATAATTAACTTTGATTTTGGTATTAACTGGACGGGAAAAAGCGGCCGGCCGGGTTAATAGCACGTTCCCCCGTTCCGTTAGTCGTACGAGATTTAGTTTCGCGCCGGCAAATGTTAATATTAATCACAGTCTCGTAGCCGCAAGTGGCAATCGCTATTAGAAATTAGCTTTCGGCTTGAAACGCGCCGCCGATCCGGGCTCCGTCTTACCAAATCGGGATTCCATTGGGTGCACTATATTTGGGTCGAAATGTCAGTGTAATACTGAGATAATGTGTCCCGTTGGTAAGGCAACCTATTTGCCGTACCGGGACCTTGTTGAGACCCGATCAACATTGCCAGATAACGTTGAAAGGTCAGTTTTTATCGACAGTTACGGTGTGTTCGGAGATGTTCTTGATTTAAATACTTGTTTTTTCAATGATCAATAAAAAAAGACCATTAAAAAGATGTTTCTGATCAGATGTACGTTCTTAGAAGTAACAGTCCCATAGTGAAGCAACTGTTTTTCAAGTATAATTATGTTTTAATTTAATAGATACTTGCTTTTAACAAAGGAATCTTTACTTTTTAATGATTTTTAATTGTTTTAATTCTCCTTTTCAAATTAAAACAGTATTTTTATAATTATTTAAATTACTGTCAGTCTATGAATTTTACTACATATATTCAGAACAACACATAATAACAAAATTTTATATTTCTGATTGGACTTCTTGTCCGCATTCTCTATGGAATATTCACTTATAACAACTGAACTAAAAAATGTTTCATAACTCAAGTATCAGCCCTACAATTTGGTTGGTTCAACCAAATATTTTTTCCAGCGCACCATCTCAATTTCGTCAAAAGTTCATCCAATCTTCGGAACAATACCTTAATCAGGTCCGTTATATTTTCATATTCAATTTTTCCTCGGCGTCGAAGATGCTTTGATATAATAAAGTTATGGACGAAGGTGTCCCTTCTCAGAGCCGAGTACACACGGAGCCGCGCCGATAACCGAGCGAACACTATCGGGCATAAATTATGCACGCCATTAGACACTTATTGCGGGCCCCGCCGCACTGTCCTATATATCACTGTACGGTTCCTGATATAAAGAGCACACTCCGCGCGCATGTTTACATAATGGCATTTTTCAAACCACATCAAACTATTTGGATATCGCGCGAGTCTAAATCTTTGCCGTTGATTTAGTGTAAGCTGCATTAAGGATCGAAATACGAGGTGTGGGTTTTGTAATTAAGACCTTTGAACTTGCTTCTGAAGGTACGAAAATTCCTATGAATCAAGCGCGAATCGACAAGCCTTGAAACAAGTGTCCAATAAAATTACAAAAAGTTTTCCAAAAGTGTTCAAACGAGTTTCAATCGCAGTTTATGTTTATTCTTATCAAAAAATCATTCTCAAAAACAGTCGTTTGAATCGACTTGCACCAAGTGGATATTGCACTAGGAAGAAGACACTTGTACTATGTACCTTTAATCGTTGCCTCCCACTTTTTTTTCGTTTTCTATTTTTGCAGTAACTCTTTTCGACGTATAACGTTACGCGATCGATACCCAAGTTCCGCTAGCCCCAAGCGGAAGAAACCATAAGCTACATCCTTTCTGTAGACGTAGGTGCTTTTATTTCCCACGTGGTTTAACTCGTTCCGCGATTAATTCCCTACTATCGTGAATTACACTTGGCTATCTTCGCGAACAACCTCGCCTCGCCAATTTTTTTTTTTTTTTTATGTTACTTTTTCTGTCAACCCACCACAACCTAACCAGCAACTGGTCGCATATTCATGACTGAGCCTTCTAAACCTTCGTCCTTTTTATCGGACTTTTCACGCCTCGCGCATTAAAGACCAATCAATGTTTCAGCAACGTTTTGTTCGGTGAATCTCACCAATTGCTAACCGAAGTTGCTTGTGATTCATTCTGAATACAGACGGTCTCGGTTGTATGATTACGTCAAGTGGCAAGGTCACACGAGGTCGTCATGACTAGTCATCGAACGTTTTATAAACCGTCAATTAATTGCCAAGACATTTTGATCGGCTTCAAGTATGAAATAATGAACAAGGGTTTTGTCGAACGTTAAATTAATTTTATTTAAAATAAAAAAATTAATTTAATATTAATATTTTAGTTTTATAAAGACTCTCATACAAAGTGTAACACTTATGTTAATAATAATAATAATAATAATAATAACAACATCAATAATAACTATAATAATAGTAGAGACATTAACAGAACCCGATTAAAAAACACTTTCTCCAGGCATCATTAACACAACCTTATCGTAGCCCTAACACAGCTCGTTTCTCCTTGATACGTTACTTTTGGACTTCAACTTTGATCTTCAAATGACTTTCAAAACAAACTCCAGCGATAAATGGCCCGTTCGTTGAACCTCGTTAGTAATCCTCGTCAGTGACTTATCTTAATTGACGTCTTATCTCGGGAGCCCGAAGTTTCAAAGAGTTGGAGGCGCCGAAAAGCGAGGTGCTGAGGACATTCTGAGAAAGGGCCGCAAAGTCGGAACAAACATCGATTAGCGTTTGAATTCGATTCATTTGAATCCAGAACAAGACAATTAAGGGGCAGAAGGAATAACGGACTTTTGATATTCGTATGATTTATGACACGTGACAGTATAAGCTCGGAAGATGATTTATGAATATTATTCGTCGTTGTCGGAACCAATTAGTTTGTCTTGGCAATGATCGTCGTAAAGATAGTCGCGTGTAATTATCTTTGCGTAAAATATTTTATATCGTTAAAGATGAATAGCGCCCTGAATCACTGAATCGGAATTGAAAAAGAAAATGTACTTTTTTTTAAATTAAATTACTTGTTCGCTAAGAAAAAATCACTGTTAATACTACAATTAGGACTGCTGATGTAACAGTACATCAAGTTTTAATCTAAATCGATCATTTTGATTGGCCATTACCAACAAATGACTCGTTTAAACTTGTCTTTATTAACAGCATTAGAACCGTTCATCAATACAATTCCTCCATTTTCCAATTCATATGAACCATATTAAAATATTTCAATACCGTATTAAATTTTCAAATCAAAATTTGTTGTGTGAGAAGGTTCCCATACGATTAAGTATCATGACTATTTAACTTGGAAAAATTGCTGAGTGAAAATGTTAAAAGCCAACTAATTTTTTATCCATAAAAATACACTTTTAAGGTAATATTTTAAGGTGCTGTTTTTTTCGCACCTTGCAAGTGTACCAATTTTCACACCTTTTATTAAAGTCATGTCTAAATTTTTCTTTCCTTTTTACACCTAGAAGTTACTTTAACTCTAAAGCTCATGAAATTTTGCCACATGGCGGTCAATTTCAAACACATATTTAGAATGTTGAAGTAAAGTATTAAACAATTGCACATTTGAACTTTTCGGGTTTAAATCTTAATTTTAAATACACTTGTTTCAAAAACGTGAAAATTTCATTTAACAATAATGGCTTTTTGTTCCAGGTTTCCGAGGCAAACACTGCGAGGAAAATATAGACGATTGTATCGGTAACCTCTGTCAAAACGGCGCCACGTGCATCGACCGGGTCAACGAGTACTCGTGCCTTTGTCCACCGTCGTTTACTGGACTGCAGTGTGAGCACGACGTCGACGAGTGCTCGCTAAAGCCCTCGCCGTGTCACAACGGAGCCACTTGCACCAATTCGCACGGCAGCTATTCTTGCATTTGCGTCAACGGCTGGACCGGATCCGACTGCAGCATCAACATCGACGACTGTGCAGGCGCTGCTTGCTTCAACGGCGCGACCTGCATCGATCGCGTTGGCAGTTTCTACTGCCAGTGTACTTATGGCAAGACCGGTCAGTAGTCGTGATCGGCGCACCGTTTTTTATCAAACTCTTCGAGTGAAAATGAAACACGTATGGTTCATGTATGGTGATAGGTTTCCTTACCGTTTTTATATTGTCCTACACGATGTTACATCAAATTTCAGTTGGTTCAGTAGAAATTCCATGTACGATATGTGAGGAATGTCACCATATTAAGATATTCTTATAATATTTTATAATCTTTTTTTCAGTTGATATTGCGTATGATCTAAGGGTCGTATATGGTGATACATTTGTCTGTTTTTGCATTGTATGTTACGGTTGTTAGGTAGAATTTTACTTAGTCTGACGGAAACGTATGTTTGAGATAATGTATTGATTATTGTTGAATCGAAGGATTGTGTATGGTTAAATATTTCAAGCCTGTGTTTATGTTACCCTGTAAGCTTTTCTTTTTACAATCATTTCACGAAATTATACAGGGTAAGCAGAAACATAGTGTACAATATCGTAATTTTTCGACATATTTGTCAATTAAAATTATAAAATCGTATTGTCATGATATATTATATCACGCAAAGAAAATCGTTAAAGTATACATGAGCATTAATTGACAATATCTATCAATTACATAAAAATCATACGTGATCCACATAAGACTAACGTAATTATCTATGGTCCCACGAGACACATTGCAGCAAAACATATGGTCATATTCAAATTATATATGCTTCATTTTAGATAATCAATTCTACAGTCTAGTTACACAACGTTCGCTAAATGATACGGTTACTCAGTCCCGGTGTTTAGAAACAGCCAACCAGCACATACCACAAACCATTAATGAATTTTCCATTGGACCGGTTTTTCACTTCGCGAGGCTTGCAAAACCAAAGCCTCTAATACCTGAAACTGAACTGTAGTTGGGTGCCGATTTCATCAGGCGCAGTCACTATTTCCAAAAATAGAAACAAACGGCCGAGTTCACTCGACCCCCATCCCCCCGACCCCTGCCTTCCGGCGGCGTCCGATTCTCTTCATCTCGATCAATTAACGATCTCTTATTATGGCGCACTGGCGAGCGTCGTTGCGTTTACGCGTGCGCAAGAAACGGCCGCCCAGTTCGACACGCGCGCCATCCTCAGGATCGCCGCTGGAATCTCGAAAGCCGAGCGATGTCCTTGGGCTTCCGCGCGTCTCGAGGGAGAAACTAGTTTGGGCTGGAAATCGTTATTTGAGTCGAGGTCGCGACGATCGACAGGTGTGGCGGTCACGAAACGAAGACGGAACGCGTTTTCAGATGCACCGGCTTACGCCGGTCGGGATTTAACTTGACATCTAGAGGCGCCTCGCGAAATCGTCGACGAAGGGTCGGAATGATTTTGTCTCGTAATGGTCTTTCGATTATAAGATTCTGCGGCGACCACGTTGGGGAGATGAAGTGGTATTGTCGGAACACAAAAATTGACGTTGTTACCACATTTTTGTAAATGTTACCACAATTATGGGAATAAGCGTTTTTTATTTGTAACGTAATGTTTGTCTTTCTTTGAAATTAACAGTGTTATTTTCTTCTTTTCTTTAAACTTTCAGGAAATTTCGGAGTCAAAGATGTAGTTAATATGAAATGTATAAAGCCTGATATAAGTTGTTATTTATGTTTATATAATTATCTGGTCCACATGTAATTTAAATATCGTACGCATGATTTATACATGGTTCACGCACGTTCGTTCAAGTCTCATCATTTTTAAATATGAGCATTTACATTGCACCAGTTATCGCAAATTTCTAATATATTTAAAGAAATTAAAATCAAATTTTGCATTTATTGTATTTTTAAACTGTGTTTTCATATATAATTTATAGGAATAATAATATATGATCTTCACGTAGTCGTTCCAATAAAAAATTATGTAACACCATATATGCATACATGAACCATACCTTTGAATCGAGACTGAGAACTCGCGTTTTTAAATTTCTACGTATTGGTCTGACTAAACGCATTGTTTGCTTCAGGTTTACTATGCCACTTGGAAGATGCGTGTACGTCAAACCCGTGCCACGAAGGGGCTATATGTGACACAAGTCCCATAAACGGCTCATTCGCCTGTTCTTGTGCGACGGGCTACAAAGGGCTGGACTGCTCCGAAGACATTGACGAATGCTCTCAAGGTTTGTCTCGAATATTATGCATTGTCATGCTTCTATATTTTTCACGTCAATTTCAAATTCAAGTTACACGCATGTTATACATAAATTTAAATGTAATAGTACGTAAAACTTTTAATATATTTCACCAGTTCAACTTTACTTTTGTCATCAGTAAAGTATTATTTTTTCGTTTGATTTTTTGTGAAGTTAATTTAGCTCAACATTTTTTTTTAAATAACTAATTACATAGTTAAATTGCTTCTGCGAAAACAATCTTAAGAAACTCCATATTTAATTGAACTAAAGTATGTTTACTTGATATTATAAATGACGTTTGCGGGATTAAAATTAGCATGAGATGTTGAATTCCCTTCAATTAAAGAAGGGAACAGCTTGCGACCAATTCATTCGTAATAGCCGCCAATAAATACGAAGAAAGAAAAATTGCTGCTAAATAGACGTAGTAATGGCCTCTAGTTTTTCTCGATGATTATAGTTTAATCTTTGGACGTTACAATAACTGATTTACATTTCACTGCCACTTGAAAGTTGTCGAGAAATTTTTTTTCGCGTTTTTTGTTGGATTTTATTCTCAAGTGATTCTTTTTACTTTGAAATTTATGACTTCATTTTCTCACAGCCTCAAACGAAAATGGTAATTCGAATTCTTTTGATATTTTCATCATCATCGAACGACACTTTTTTCTGTTTCCATTAAGACAACAAAAGCAATCTCAAAGCGAAAAACGTGCAACCATGTATGACAAAAGTTCAATGATTTGCTAACACAAAACGTCAAATATCGTGAACATAGCATATTACAAACTCACAAGATATTTATACGTATTGTATGCTAATAAAATTGTAACTTGTCTCTATTGTAAGACATCGATTTCTAAACGTGAATATCATCTTTAAACGAGCACATTCTATTTTCTTGGTATTGTGTAACGCATTAATTTTCGTCGACGTGCCACTTTATGAGCCGGACAAAACCGCGAAATGTTTACATGTTAAATAAATTGCAATGCACCGCCGTTCAGAAGTTCGCCTATGACGCTTTAAAGTCCCGTGAAGAACGAGATTCCGTTGACCTTTCGATAGAAATTTGGCAACCTCGCCTCTGCCAAAAGTAAGCCGATATCTTGAAGATTCTTCCACATACCTGAATGATGTGGGCGTACCTATACTAGAAAAAGGATCCTTTTCTTCGGAAACCATCGAGATTAAATAAGAAATTTACACGTGATATAAATTCTGAAAGTGAAATGTATATCGAATAAAATATGTAAATCTAGGACAATGTCACGGAAAAAAGTACGGAAAACGTTTGCAAATTTGTGTGTTACAATTTTATGAAATTTCGCAAATGAAAGTTCTTATAAATTGAGACAATAAATTTTATTATTATAAGTATATAATATATGAAATGATAATAAATTTATATACTTATATTTTTTTAACATTTGTTACAACTATTTATCAAATGTTTTGAAAAATATATATAATTAATAATAATATAAATTATGTATCGTTTATATATTTATCACGTATTATATGTCTTTCAAACAAAATTCTATAAGTAATTTCTTCAACAACAAAAAAAAA
This sequence comes from Aradophagus sp. ZL-2020, assembly GCA_022817685.1. Classification (NCBI taxonomy): domain Eukaryota; kingdom Metazoa; phylum Arthropoda; class Insecta; order Hymenoptera; family Scelionidae; genus Aradophagus; species Aradophagus sp. ZL-2020. Next base: position 10,707 of record JABFOV010001032.1, read on the forward strand.
ATATATTCCTCAGTTTTTTATCCAAAATTTTTACTTATATCTTTTAAGCCTTCTTAATTTCTCTTTAATCAATTTGCAGTAATGCACAAATTTTTGCAAAAAAGAACATCCACGAGCGCTATTAAAACTCGCAACTTGGAATAATTAAATCGCGGGGAGAAAAAGCGCGGATCGAAGCTCAACGGCCCCGCAAAAGTAACGAATCGCAAGCCGTGTTTGTTTTTGCTTGTTCCTAAATTGCACGAAAAAACGTATCGCCGTGGAACGAAGAGCCCTGGAAATGAGGAATTGCGTCATAAGAACGAATCTAATTAAACGCTAAATTGTTATTTTAAGTTTAATAACAACTCTAATGATCTCTCACTCGGAAAGGCGGCTCTGTTATTATCTAGATTGCATATTTTCTGGTAAATTAAGTCTCCGCGATGCTCCGCTACGCAAGAAGCCGGGACTTTCGTGCAATTTGCCGTGCCTCACGCAGCGCGGACGAGCTCGAAAACGGAATGAAAATTACCGCGAGATAATAAGATCATCGGAGAAAGTCGTTGTTCCATATGTTACTCTTTTTTTCCATTCTTCGTCAAAAACCACGTTCGTTCATTTCTCTCGCTCTTTTCATACGTGAATTTTTTTCAAAAATGACATTTGATTTTTAATAATTAATAATATTATTAAGAAAAAAGGTTACACTTAACCACTCGATCATACGATATACATATATATTATATATGATATAATGTCAATAAATATGCATTTTTTCGAGACAGTATAGTAACAGAACGATACATAATTTTACATCATAATGCTTCAGTAATAACTTTCTTAGTATTACAAATATAAAATATCTATCGAGTATAGTTAGTATAGTTGTTTTATATTTTGTTGACAAAAACGTACTACATTGCAGCATGTCACTTATTCATCTGAAATGTAAAAAACTTTTACTTAAAATTAAAATTCCTTCCACCATTATTAAACAATTAAACGTTAAAAAAAATGTCATGAAAATATGACGAGAGAGGAAAAACGAGGGAACTTCGCTCGCGAATCGCGCGAATAACACGCTGGACCGTCTAATGACAAAAAATCAATCTACGAAACAACAACGAAGAAGAAAAAAATGGAGCAAAAATTTTAACGACTTTCTGACTGTAAAGTGAATTGCGTGGTTTTTCACGAGCGATCGCTGTAAACATGGTTGAGAAATGCACTTCTTGCGCGAATTCGAGGATTACTGTGGATGCCGCGGTGGAAAACAAATGCGCGCACAGAGAAAAATGTCCTCGCGGAGCTTCACGAACGGACGTTTTAATTGCAAAATTATCCGAAGGGTTTTCTCGCGTACCGATCTCAGAAAAGTTCGCAACTGTCTTGAGATTGACTAGACAGGTCATTAATCTCCCTCAGTCATCTGTTTTGCTTTTTTTCCATATCGTCAAATTTTCTTAATAATTTTAATTGTTCTTCGTTTCAAAAACTTTATTTTTGGTATGAATTTCTTATTCATTGTTCTCATTGATGTGCGTCTTAATATTTAACAACTACTTGAATTTAAAAAACATTCAACTCTGACCTTATTTCAACATCAACTTAACGTTGAAATTATTTTTATAATTAAAGTTTGGTTTGAAATATATATATTTAATATTGACTCAACTTTATCTCCAAAATTTATTCTTGTGATATCCCCAGAAAAAGTTATTTATATGATCGACATACTCAACAATCATTTTTATAGCCAATAATTTTAATAGAGATATTTACAATTTATTCAACCATGCATTCACTTCTACAATTGTCATTATTAACATTTGATAGGAATATATTCTTTCAACATTGATTTATCGCTTCAATGCAGATATTAACTCTAAGTCAGTTATAAATTCAATTTTAATTTCAATTATCATTGCAGTCAACATTTGACTTCAGCGCATATATCTGACTCGAACTCACCCCTGTTTAATGTTCATTCACTATTATAATAATCATCCCAATCAGTGTCAGATTTCAATCTTGATGCTCAACATTTATTCAATTAATTTTTATCAACATTGACTCAATTAATTTTAATCAACTTTGAATCAATTAACTTGCAATTAACATCGACTCAAATAATTTTTAATCAACGTTGACTAAATTAATTTGTAATCAATATTGATTCATCTACTCCAATAATCAGTGTCTAATTTCCACGTCGATGTTCAACATTGACTCAGACACTTGTAATCAACATTGACTCGACATTCAAATAAGGTCAACATTCCCTCAGAATCTGAGCTGCTGGCACGAAATCTCGACTCGCGTAAGATCATCCTCGTCAACATCTTTGAATCAGATCCGATGAGAACCGGATAAGGACTTTCACCTATGAGCCGCCACTGTGCACGCAATTATTGAAAGTTTCGCATACGTCTCAAAGTGTTTCGAAACGCCTTCGAGAGCACTGAAGACAATGCTAATTGGAATCGCTGAGAAACCAACCAGACCGATTCTTTTTTAATTATACGACTTGGGTCACCGACAAGGGAACTTGGACGTTTTCATGCACGCGAAACCGTGATACGAATATCCTTGGTGTCTTTCCTCGAGTTCGCAACATTGTCAAATGATTGCCTGTTTAACGAAAATTACTACTTTTATTTCATTCAACTATATTCGACCTAATGAATAACACAATAGTATCTATGAGTCGTATCTAATACGTTATGTTTTTAAATTAGATATTTGACGTTTTGATTTAGACCCAATTGGATACTGGCATTAAAATATTATATTATTATAATTTTTTTTTCAATGATTAATTGAAAAATGGAGTCGATGTATGTTTAAAATATATTACAAATATAGGATTTGTGGAGTTGTTTTTTTTTTTTTTTTAATTGGGCCGTGTAATTCCAAACGAGTTTTGATATTCTGAATACTTTTGCAGGATCACCATGTGAACACGACGGAATTTGCGTCAACACGCCAGGATCTTTCGCGTGCAACTGTTCGCAAGGATTCACAGGGCCAAGGTGCGAAACCAATGTGAATGAATGCGAGTCGCATCCTTGCAAGAACGACGGATCTTGCCTTGACGATCCTGGAACGTTCCGCTGCGTCTGCATGCCTGGTAAGTTTTCTTTTCTTTTGACTTTTTAACTCTTCCCACACGGATGAAACTATGTGTACTGTGCTTTACTTTTTAACGAAAAAAGTATAAGTATTATGTTTCGTTTAAAAATATTTTTATTTTCTTTTAAATTTATAAACGCTTTATTTTATTTTATTATGAAATATACATTTCAGTCAATAAATATTTTTAAGTGTATTTAAAAAATATATTTTTGTTTTTTCAATTTCATTGAACTTTCAACTTTTGATGTTGAAATCAGTGATTTAATTCGTAAAAATTCTGTTATTTATTCATTCTCGATAAACAGACCAAAGTGACACTTTATTTTATAGTATAAAAGAATATTTTGTGATAAAGGATTAAAAATTTATGAGAGAAAATCAATCAATAATTTATAACTTGAATCGAATAATTTTCGTTAGAAACTTGCGAAAATATTAACAAAGCGCCGTTATAGTCATTACATAAACGTGCAATATTAAAATGAAATATCTGTTTTACTTTCCCGTTTAAACTTACAATATTGAAAATTTATCAAAGCTTATAATTTTCTATTATGTAAATCAATTTATTATAAATATTTTATACTTTATAACTTGGCACTATTATATTTTACTTCTCTGCAAACTTTGGACCATTTCCATTTTTACTATTGATATTTCACTTTGATACAAAAAAGATTGTACAAAAACTTTGCAAAATTTGTTTCTCAATAAACAATTTCCTCCAAAAAGGCGTTGCAAACTTCCAACTTATATTAGAAAAGAAATCAATCACTCGACGAATAAGTAACTTGATTGGCACGCCGACAAAAGTAATTAGCGGCGTTAATGAGCAACAAGCCAACTTTTTGCGCGCCTTTCGCTAAATGCGATTTTTCCGCTCAAACGTTCGGCGCGCATCGCAGGAACGAATGAAACAAAAGCGTCGAAATTGATTGTTTTTACGCGCTGCTCTGCCGTCAATTAAGGATTGCGGAAATTCGCACCTGCAAACCGAAGGTGCGACACATCAGAAATTCAGAACGCGGATCGATAATCGTTACGGGCCGATCGTTTTTGCCCGTTCTCCCTTTCTCTCCCGCGACGTGATCGATTATCGAATATTCGTTGGGAAAGTCCAAGTGCTGCGAAAGTCGCCGACGGAATGTTCATTGAGTCCTCGTGTTCCTCGATTTTGGCATCCCGCGAGGAACAGGTCGCACTTGTCCGCTAATCCCGGACAATTATGGTCAAGCTCCGGACGCCGCGCGCCGAGAGAAAAAGGGACATTCAATGACCGGCCTGTGTCGCAATGCTGGCATAAAGAACAGTCGCTCATACAATTAAGGCGACAACATCGGCACTGCTTTACCGACTTGAACAGAAAAGTCAGTGACGTTTCGCTTTAAGAGAACGTCGAAGTTGATTTCGCAAACACGCCTTCAAGTTTTCGGGCTGCTGTGAAAGTTATTATTGCAATGGAAGTGATCTCAAGGATGAGATTATGTGCGGGAAATTGAATTTTAGCACCAATTTTCAATGATAATCGTGAAGTTTGAAAAATAAGTGCTCTTTGTTTCATGGTTTTTTTAGAGATTAGCGTACGAGATTTGTTTTGTTAGATTCTGGAAATCTGAAAATCTATGTTCTTGAAAGAGAATTTGCAATTCATAGACAATTGTTTTAAAATAAAATATAACACTTGTTAAAATTGATTTTTACTATGAAACACTAGTTTTACTGTGAGATGGTTTAAAACACTCCAAAACTTTAAGATTAACTTAAATCGATCTTAAGACATCTTTTACCAAAACCTTGAACATCTTCACCAAATTGCATGCTCGTGTGCCGGTTTATCGTTCAATCGTCCCCGAAGACCATTTCACTCATTAAAATAACTTTGGTAGCAGAAAATCCAAACAAATTTATGATACTTCAAATCTTCAGACGCATTCATAAGATTTACTGATGATAACTTTTGCTGAAAAAACTCATTGAAAAATTTTAAAAACAATTAAATTCAGATGAATAAAATAAGGTTTCCTGGATTTATATCTCAAGAACAAAAAATATCAATATTTTAATAGGATCAAATAAGTACATACCCAATTGATGAAATAAAAGATGCCACAAATAATCCCTCTTAATCTATTGGTAATTTTAATCAGTAAATGATATTTCCAATTCAATTTCATTAATCAATTATCATTTTACTTTTCCCTAATAAACTTTAATTACTAATTTACAAGTAGCTATTATTGAAAACTATTGAAATTAAAATAAGAATTTAACAAGACAATACTGAAGCAACTTTTACCAAGACCGTTACGAACTTCTCGGAAAAGTGGGACAAAAATCTTCACAGTTCCAGCATAACTTCCTCGATAACGCCGCAATCGAGTCGAATAAATTTGAATTATGGCCGCCTTATCACAAAGTGGGGTCGAATTTTACGTAACCTTTCCCTGCGACCGACGATGCCGATCTAAACTACTGCCGCGAAGTGCAGCCTATTTCTTCTGAAAAGCGGAACCAGTTGGTTAAACGGGCCTGCGCTATCTCGCGCTTGCGTTAACAATGCGAGTTAGAGCTTTGCTTGAGCAGAAACCCGGCAAGACGGGACATAAAGTGCGGGTATGAAGATTCGCGCTCCACGATATCACGAAGAAGTGTGTGTACGCCTCGCGTCGACGGTAAATTCTTCCGAGATGACAAGCCCAGGCGGCATCTGATAGCGCGCCGGGTCGTTTATTTTTTCCACGCGCAAGTCAGCCTTAATTGTTTGATATTCGAGACGCTCGAGATAGCGCCGAACGTCCTTTCCGCAAAATCGACGAGCGCTGATAACGCCTGCCAGGGAAATTCTTCTGCCACGAATTATCGCATTGCAATCGCGCCGACGCATTCCCGATAATCTTGATAACTCCCTCGCCCGGGATCGAATCGATCTTTTGGGCAGCCGCGGCTAACTGCGAAGCATTTCCGCAGGGATCGCTAGTTTCGATCTGTCGAAGTTACGAAAAGTTCCAAGTTTCGCTAGGATTGCTAGGATGGATTTCTCGGGCGAAGGTGTCCGGGTAGGATTGCCGGCATCCATCTTGGAGGCAGTTTGAAAAAAGTGCAAAGTCCTTCCGAGAGAGTTCCGCCTCGATTGCTCGTGTAATCGATAGCGTTCGTGTTGAGGGATTTCGAATTTCCCGCGAATTTCACGAGGTATTTTTAATTCGTCGAAAGTGAATGACGGTTTAGGTCCAAAGTTCAAGAAGATAATAGAAAGTTGCAAATCGACAAGAAGTTAGACGCATCCATGTATATGGATTAGACAGTAATTTTAACACTCTACAAATCCTGTTTGATTGATTGTTCTTGCAATCACTCTTTGCATCTTGGCTGAAGTACTTCAGCAGTTTCATCAAATATATCAAGAAAATACCACCGTTTTTGGTCTGAAACGGGTGATGAAGTGGACGACTTTAAGAAAGAACCATGACAATAAAATTCCCATTAAAAAAAAAGTTTAGCCGCAAACCGAAACGCAATTCCTCTCCTCATCCAACAAATTTCGACTTTTCGTTGGAACCCGCACGCGAACTGAAATATAAGAAAGCTTGAACTGAGACGACCGAGGACCAAGCACGGAGGATCGAAAGTCCAGGTCCAGAGTGCGCGTCCGGGTGCAAATGGGATGGGGGAGGAAGTCGGAGCGAGCAAGTCCGAGACGGAGGACAGGGATAAAATATGATAGCGGGATTCGCGAAATATGAGACCGAGACGAGGACCGCTGGCCCAGGATCCAATGAGGGGTGACGGGAGGAAGAGGGGCAGCCGCCTCGCAGACACAAAGGTTTATCTTGTCTTTCTCGCCGCCATTTTGATGCCTCACCGAGACTCGCCTCTCCCTCGATCTCGCCCGTCCATTGCTCTCCCTCTGGTTCAATTTCGTCCTTTTTCGGTTGCCGGCTTCGTCCCCTCCTCCCCCCCCTACCTCCTTCTTATCGCTTGTACCTTCCTTTCTTGTCGAGAGCCCGACTGTCCCGTAAAAGGATCCCGCTAAATAGCTCTAAGAGTTTCGAGGAAAAAAGATATCCAGGATTCCGCGGCGAACGGGAACGAGCTGTCTAACGTTTATGGTCAATTTGCGGAATTATGTAAAGTCCGAAGAATGCGCGCCACGGGAAAAAGCATAGGGCGAACTTATCTTTCCACTTATTCATCCTCCGATGACGTTTCACCTTTCGCGAATACCGATCCCAAACGGCTCGCTCAGTGGCACAAATCAGATTAGAGGTTCGGTCAGACTTGGACCAGGTTGGGTATGCCTCGCTTGCTTGGCTTTGGAATCAAAAACTGAGGAAATCGTTATCCTTAGTAAGCTCTAGTTGGTAGAGGTCCACTTCTGGTTGGATCTAAGTTAAAATTGTAGTACTGCTTTTGTGAAATAAATTTTTCTAGCTTCAGTTTAACGCTCGCATCCAAATCGAATACCACGTATCAAATAATCGAGTTAATTACCTATTCATATTTACTTTAATACCCAACACTTTTATTCATCAATTAAATTACGATCGTCGAATTGACATATAACAATTTTCAGAGTATTAAACTTCTTGAAATGCGTCGCTCAAGTCGTTATTACTAAAAGTCACAGACGTGACATTATACTTCCATAAATTATCATAATCATTCCACAATGTATCTTTAACACGTTATTTGCTTCACATGTTTCTCATTTGTACCGAAACTCGTAATATTATACTATATTTCATTCTTTACATTAAATGTCAGAAGATAGGTCAAACGCGCGCAACCAGAAATATCTCAATATTCGGAATTCAGATAGGTTCTTGTACGCCGAAGCGTGACGTAAGTGCGCGTTGATATGGTCAAGATGGTTTATGTTTAGAAGTGCTTGCACAACTCCCATCCTTAGCGGCGTCATAATATATTATTGAAAATGTAGATTGCCCCTTAGCATTATCCGACGACCAAGCCACGTATCTCGTTCACATTGTCCATGCGGAACAATGGTCGCCATCCAGTCGTACGCGAATTCCCCGTCTCGCTTCTTCGTTCCTCGCGCTCTTCTCTCCCTCTTCGTCGTTCTCTTCCTTTTTCTCGTCCTTCTTCTCAACGCGCACCACTTCTCCTCTCAAGCGAACTAACGCCATTAAAGGATCCTCCTCTATTTCCCGAAGAAAAGAAACGGCAATCGCCAACCTGTTCCTCGACTAAACTCATACCCCAGTCATTGTTCCATTTATTTCAAAAACAATTTCCCCTTGCGGCTCCGGCCTTTACGCATAATCGTGCTTTACAAACGCGGTCCATTGTCATTTTGATTTCGTTACTTCTGCCTCTGAAATGAAAGACCTGGAAGAGAAATTAACCTCATTCAGAGATTAGTATAAACGAGAATAAAAGTTTTGTTAAATTGGACCCTGAGTCTAATTTACAAGTCACAAACTTTGAAATTAACGAATATGTCGTTGAACTCGGTGAAAAAATTTAACTCTTATAACATTGACCGCTTAATTTTAAAATATAAATCGTTTTAACGTAAAGTCCTCTTGCACTCACGATAAACATTAAATCTCAATAATCACGTTCAATCAAAACAATTTCAACCTTTGCCACACTCAGAAAAAGGATGCATTGAGTGAAGAGCAATTTGTTTGGTTCGAGACAAAATGTATTTTGATATTTTGCCAAGAATAAATGTTCTTGAATCAAGCAAAGTTTCTTGATCCAAGATACTAAGTGGTTAAGCCAAAAAATAATGTCTTGACAGGCCAAAGCTAGATTTTAATCATTCAGAAATAGCAACAATAAAAAAGGAAGGAAATCAATATCCCAAAGTGACGTCAATCCTTGTTGCCGGAAGCGCGTCGTCGCGGCCAGACGTTAAAATCGAAAGCTCTGACGCAAGAACTGGATCGCACGGAAATTGGCGTACGCGAAGGCGCGAAATTCCCCGGCCGCCGAACGTGACATTATCCTTACATGTTCCCCGCATTTGTCGTCGTTCAATAAATGCCCGGCTCCTAAGCCGAGATGCTTACTTATCACGTCGATAGGCGTATCCATTCATCATGGTAATTGGCGACGTACGGTCGATCCATAAATCAAACACGTATCGCGAGCCGCTCGTATCGTACGCGCATCCCAGGAACGTGAACGCGAGACAAAGAGCTCTCGTTAATGCTGCATTTCTGCCGGGTCGTCGAAAAAGGGAGAAAAGGAACGCGAGGGGGGAGCATGGGGAGGGGAGGGTGAAGAAAAAAAGAGGAAAGGAAGGATAAGAAAAGAAGGAAGCGAGGAAGGCAAGAAATTTTGTAAATCATTCTTTGTTAACAAGCCACGATGTCGCACAGCACGGCGCTCGGGGTCCTCGGTAATTATGAACAATTTATTAGCGCGATCACGTGACCGTCATTTGACGTAACATTGTTACGACGTGGAACGTTGGCGTTGATTTGGGTTCGCTCGAACGCCGAGGGTTAGATGACTATTTAGTTGCGAGATAACATCGTAACATGATTTCTGACAACTATAATGTTGTCAGATTGCATTGCAAATAAGGGAAATATGATGACTGCGGTAACATAATTGCGCTTGTATCTGATTGAAATGGAGTTAGTGAATTATATTATGATCTTTGTGAGATTTGATAATTGCAAACTTGTCAAATGGTGACGTTTGTGGTCAAATTCGACCATTTCAAAGTAACTAAATCCTATGATAATTATGGAAAAATATATGATAAATATGAGATTCCCAGAGTGCATTTTGAAGAATTCAAAATAATTCATATTCACAAAGTCACCGCAAAGTAGAAAACACCTTATACAACTATAATAAAAACAACTGTTATAAATATTGATATTATTATTCTATAATTATGGCATACATTTATAACCACAAAAGTACCACAAATAAAGTATAATCGAGCAATTACAAATCACACTAAAATAAAATATAACACCGCACAGTTACCACCGTACAGAATGTAACAACTATTCATTTTCAAAATCATATTTAAGGCGATTGCTCAGACCATATGCAAAAAACTATTTTCATCTTTCAAAGATTATCTATTATTTATGTAATATGAAAATTGATATGCAGTTCATCAAAATTGAAAGCATTATTTGATCGGTGTTTGAATTATACAAATGATAAATGTTCGTTCAGTAACAGAAATAGTTATTTGTAAACAATCATATCCAAGCAATCATCTTCAGAATCGTTAGCCACAAAGTTGCCACACTGTGGCACAATTAAAGTACGATCTGGCAACCATGAGAGGTGGCCGACTGTCCTCTTCTTTCCGGACCATAGCCACAATCCTTTGGGACCCCCGAGGTAAATAATGCCACCAGACAGGACAATGTGTACGACGACGTGGCCTCGGCCGAAGGGCGCCATCGTTTCCTCCTTGTGGAATCACGATCCTCGACGCCGGCGAAAAACGCATCGAACGGCCACCGCTCCTTCTCTCCATTCCTTCCTCGCCATTGTTCTTTCGAAAAATAATTCTCAGGTGGAGGTCGCCGACATGAGCGCGAGCGAAGGAAAAAAAAAACGAAAGGAAAAGGAAAGAAACAAGGGACGCAGGGCCGGATTGTGTTTCGCGCGCAAAACGTGTGATAAATATTTGTCGCTTGCGAAATGGTACGCGATACGTGAAAAACAAGCTCGCGCACGTTCGTTTGCGAAATGATTCATCGTCGTTCCGAATTCTAAGATCAATTCAAGACTGCAACTGTCGAGATTCATTTTGGAAATTACATTCTTTAATCATGCAATAAATTGAAGACAGAAATTTGCATTGAAAAGAAATAATGGAGGATGAAAGAATTTTCTTTAAAGTCAATTTAATAGATCTTGTTTGATTTTGTATTACAAAATTAATAAGCAACTTTCAAAGTAAATTACGAAGAATATGTCTACTATTGATGAACTTTGAAATTGATAATGATAAATAGAAAAAGTAACAGAAAAGTCGACATTTTTGGCACGAAAGAGATTGTCCATTACTTTCGGTCACCTTTTTCAAACGAAAAAAAAAAGGATTTCAAGTAATGCGAAGAAACGAGGTGGAATATCGTTACGAATGCTTTTGCTGGCGCGTTAATAATGCATGAAGATCTTGCCTCTTTTTGGTTTCGAAAATGTATGCATCCTCAAACTGCGATGCGATACAAACGAATCGGCGTATCGAAAACGAAGCTGAATTGCAAAGTTTCGAAAAACAAGCAACGAAGTTTGTTCTTCGGGTAGCCCGCATAACTCTGCGGTATGTTAAAGACCACTTTACCACTGAAGCAAAGCGAATCATATTTGTTTATATCTGATACAAAAAAGGATCTCGTAAGATAAGTTGTAATCTATACGTTTGTTCTCACAATCTGCAAACTATTTGTTTATTAAATTGTATGTTTTAACGTTCATATTGCTTTAATGAAACGAACATTAAAATTTAAAAGTAAAGAGATCAAAGAACTTATAAGTGACAGTCCTAAATTTGTCCAATCAATTTATGGAAAAAATTGTGAAGTTTCTGTGACTTGTTCTAAAGTTTACACAAGTTTTTTCCTGAATTAAAGCATGAATATTAGAAACTACATAATATCTTCCCATAAATATATCGGAATTACTCAAGATGGTCACTTATAAGTTCGCTTTCCTAAATTTATATGAAAATTAATTGAAAAATTGTTCTGCGTGTAATAAAAGATAAATATTCTCATAATCATCTCATACATCGCCGCAATAGAATAATAAAAAAAAATCTTTTGCATTATTTTACACGCCAATTCATCATCAACTTTTACCTCACACACAAACTACAATTTCCAATCCTAAATTACCCCAAGTTGGTCTCCGCTCGGCAAAAGTCCTACCTCGGCTTCAAGGACGGCCCCCCTATCCGCTTGGCGACCAAAGTCGAAATTTTTCCACTTAATTGAAATCGTCGATTGTTTTATTATGCAAATCGAAATTTTGAATCCGGAATCGGAGGAACCGTCGTGACCGATGGCGGACGGCGGATAAAGCGACGAGCGAAAGGAGTAATTTATGTGAGGAATTTCACGAAAAACCGCCGGGTCCTTTAACGTCCGCTGCCTTTTTTATCGGCCTCCCCCGTGCGTCCCCTGTCGTTTCCGCCGCGCCAGTCGTAAATTCGAATCAATAAACTATTAGTAACTGAGCGAGCTCCAAGGCCATTGACGGCCACGCGCTGGCCGAGATAAACTCATAATCCTTTGCGAGCGTGGAATCGTAAAAGGCCTGGGCTAATGGAGCGGGCGCGCGACACTCGGAATATTCGAGTTGCCGAGCGTGGCTCATGAATTATGCGCGTTATGATAAACGCCCGGCGGATTTGCGGGGCCGCGTTATTCCGCGCCGTGGCCGTTTGAGACATTCACGCGCCCGCCATTAATCACCGGCATTTTTCGTCGGCCGTTTCGCCGCGCCGATGATACACGTGAAATGCAAATAGAATTCGCTTGCGTCAAACGGAATCACAAAGGCGATTGCGCAAGCGAGGCCGCGCGGCCAATCGTTGCCTTCGTAATTCGCTGGGACGTTACCCTCTCGAGGGGAAAGCTCGTTTGAATTGTGAGATGAGAATTTTGAGGCAATGTCGTTATCGAGTATTCGTAGATTGAAGCTGAAACGAAGATGAAAAGGATAGACAATGAAATAGAAAATAAGTATAAATAAAGGATGCATTGAGTGAAGAAAATTTTTCTTGGTTCAAGACAAAATGTATTTTGATATTTTAGAATCAATGTTCTTGAACCAAGAAAAGTTTCATGATCCAAGATACTAAGTGCCTAAGCCAAGAAAAAATGTCTTAGCAGGCTAAAGTTGGGTTTCAATCGAAGAAAATAATCGCAAAACTTGGTGATTCTTGAACGAAGTTGAAGAGTTTTGTTCGTGAAGCAAAAAAAGAGCAGACGTCGCTTGGCAATTTCGATCGTACCCTTCGCACATCAAAAGCCCAGTTCCGACGTTCGCTATTCCGCGGCCATCAATTGCTGTCAATCGTCATACAATTTACCGTCATTCGGGAATTCTCCGCGAGCCTCTTGCGCGAACAACCCGCGACTTTTTCCTATGCAGATTCACCTCTGAAGGCTGCCGCTCCGATCGGCCGCCCGACTCGCCGTGTATTATTTATGCCACTTCCGCTTGGTCGCTACCTCGTCGTAATTCCTCGCCGCAAGACGTCAAGCCGAGGCCGAACTTCGGCAAATTATGCTACGGCGCAATAGCACGGCAAGTGCGCACGGAATTGCCGCGTCCCGTTGTAACTACAAATAAGGACCGTGCCCTCGGGATACGGTTTGCTTTCACGTCGAGCGCCGGCCGATGGGACGCACGAAAATTCTGCCCCGACGTAACCATTTTGCAACGTGTTGCGTCACGTGCCAATCATAACCCTTTGTGAGCGAAATTTCAACGATGGAACGTGAATCCTCCGACTCGTGAAAATGATATGTAAAACTCGCGGATTCGAGTAATGGACGTTTAAGAGACTCGCTGATGTTTAATGGCTCGTTTTGTGGAAACGGCGCGGTGAGAATAAGTTGTACTACCATTTTTAGAGACTTTTCATGATATAGGAGGGAGTAATCTAAATGTATCATGTCTAAACTGTTTTAATTCGCGCGGAAGGAAAAAATCGACAAATTTTGCGTAGAAAGGTTTTTTAATTTAGTACATGATTGTTCAGTGCATTAGATACGAAGTTTATACCAATTGGGGCGTGGTCTAAAAGGTATAAATGACTCTAGGCAAAATTGGTACAACGTGGTTATTTACTAATTTAGTTGAATTTTTCTTTTCATGAGGGTACGATGGTATTACGAGCTTATGAGACTTCCGATATATCAGTCTCATATTGATATTTAATAATTCATATAATAATCTAGTTATAATAATATTATCAACTTATGTAACCGATAAAACATCAAGGACAGAGTACAAAAAATTGCGCACCTCGCATCAGTTACCCCGAGAACCACTTTTTAGCATCTCTTTTTGCCCGCACTCGCGAAACAACTTGCGCCTCCTTAATTACTTCGAGAAAAAGAGTCGAAGTTGGCTAAAAAAGGTCGGCGAAATTCCTACAAAGTTATCCAAGTTTTCTCGAAGCAAGTCGACTCATCGTTACATCGCTGACACAATAACAATGTTCGGTATCTGTTGAAGGTGGACCGATAATATCAATTGAATGACCGCTTGGGATACCGAACATAGCTCATTAAAAATCCTCTTCCTCAGCCAACTACCTTGGCCGGTCCCGAACCCTTCGTATACGGCGAAGAAAGTCTATAAGTTCGAAGCGTAGGGCAAGCGTGTTCCGTAGCTGCTTATCTATTCGTTACTACGCTCGTATATGTATGTGTCATATGCGCCGCGAATATTTAATCAAACAACCACGTCTGCGATCGCAAAACTTGTTCGATATTCCTTCCTCAAATGTTCGAGCCGTTGTTGTTATGACGTTATCAATATTTACCGATCATTTCATTTATTCAATTTATTTAATCTGTATGAATTATGAAACATTATATTCTTCTTATATTCTTAGGAAAATTCTAAAATAAAAACGCTTGTAACGAAACGATAAAAAAATTATAAAATATTGCTTTTTTTCCCTAGGGAGTATATACAAATTAATTGTTTGTTGAACGTTGAGGATAATTTTTAATGTGTTTATTATTTGATCGTTTTTCTTTATTGACATCAAAATAGATTAAAGTAAACGTTACTTTTAATTTACTTTATTTTCTCTGAATTCTTTATAAAATCTTGAATAAATAAATCTTTCTCAATAAACTCATTTAACGTGTTCCAGAACGTGTTGCAAACGAACATATCGACTGATCTCGTAAACAATACAATGTGCATAGAATATTTTTAATTGTCACAGTGCTCTTATAATGGGAAAACAAAACGAATCAATCATGAGGTTTGATTGGCTCTTGAAACAATGATAACTTAAAAGACATCAACTCCGTAAATCTAGACATTGAACATCACCTCGGGGGTATTGCTCAAGTCCAGAGTCACGGAGCTTTTCTCTTTGCTTTACCTTTACATAACTGAAATTCGCTAAAAATATAATTAGATGATTGTTTTGGAATAACGGTCTTCATTGAATTTATTATGTAAGATATAGATTTTTTTTATGTTTTTATAATAGAATATAAAACTTAAAGAAAATTAAGTATTGCAGCTCACTTTGTTATAAAGTAACGTGTATAATACTTATCAAAGTTGAGATAAATTGAAATGTCACAACTAAGAAGTCGCAGCTGAGATGTCATTGTCTCAAGTTTCAAATCATTTGAGACTGTAAAAGTTTTTTGAATTTAGAAAAAAAATTTAAACAAAAATTTATTTCGAATAAAAACATGATAAATGTTCTGATAATTCCGTTTATTTAAAAAGAGAAAATATAATTTTTCAAAATACAGTAAAATACCTCACGTTTATATAATCTTTTAAATATGTCATAAATTATGTATAATCGACATTGTAACTGTGTCTCTACACATTCAACTTTTTCTTCAACTCTATATAAATATATCATTTCTATCCTCCCCTCTCCATTAACCGAATTACTTTCACGCCGTAGATTTCAATCGTCACGAAAAGCCCGCAAACCCAGACACAAAATATCTTCTTAAAACCATCCGCATGACATGGTACATTTCAATGCAAATCCCAGTGATTTGCATCGAAACGTACGAGGGACTTGCCCCGGCAATCAGCGGATTGTTAGCACCGCCGAGAAGTCCCTCGTTTGCGAATAGCGGGAGGAACGGGGGGGGGGGTATGTTCGGCCAGCCAGCTTTAATCCAATTTACTTATCTGCCGTGAAGAAGCGTGGCTTTGTATTCGATCATCGATGTTTCGCGTTGCTTTTTCGCTCCTCGGCAATAGACGGAGAACGCGAAACAGGGTACGAGCGAGACGGACATTTTCGGCGAGCGAAAAAGGGACGAAGAGAGCGGACCACGCGCAGGAGCGTCCAATGGAGAGCGCGCGTCGAACGGAGAAGAAAAGAACGCGGCGGAGGGGTCCGAGGGGGGCGGGGGGTCGGACGAGGACGCGAGGAGGGTCGAAGTGAAACGCGAGCCGCTCGGTGGGGGCCGGGGGGGGGGAGGTGGTTCGTGATGTCCCGAGGCTACCGCGAACCCGCCCGGACGAGCGAAACAGAAGACGCTGGCTGCACGGCCGTGCGCTGCGAAAAATCGCCGGCGAATCCTCGCCGCACAATGCCAGCGCCGTGGTTTCCTTTATTTTTCGCCCGGGCCGCATTGTCCGGCTTCTAACGAACCCGTCCGAAATCTCAATTAACTATCCCGGGGACAATGCCAATTGAGCGGAAAAAATAGCCGCGATATTTTTTTGCCTCTCGGAGGATCTTTATCTGAATTTGGTAGGTTCGGTTTTGATTGAAGGGGATTTGAATTGGGGGAAGAGGAATCGTTAGAAGGGAAGACAAGGTTTGGTTGATTGAGGTTGTTGCATCGAGGAACAAATAAAATTTGGAAGAAAAATTTATGTCCAGTGTAGTTATTTATTGTTTAAGCTGAAGAAAGAATTTTTATTATCATTCTTCTTTGTAGATTATGTTTTTCTTCCTTGTTTCTTTTTTTGGAACACATGATTCGTAGTTTGTTCTATCTTTTGATTTGTTATCTGATGCAATGTAAAAGTTTATTTGAATGAATTGGCTTTACTCCAATTCGCTCAATAATTATCCTCTTGCCTCGACGCGATTTTAATATATAAGCAAACGAAGTGACGCATGCAGGTTCGAGTTGTGGAGGGAGTATTTATGAATTTGCGATTGGCGCGAAATCGGGCCGCGAGTTGGACGCACTTACGGAGACACGACTGGCCGACTGGCCGACCGGGCGAGCACGCTCTCTCGCTCGATGGGAACGCGGTGTTCTCGCGCGTGGGAATTTTCTTATTCGCCTTATCGCAGCTCCCATTAATTCCGCGTTTTTCCGCCATGCAGATGTATATCACGGTCCTTTCATATCAGCACGATTTTATCAATCAACCGGCTTACGTCTAGCCGTTCGATTACCTGTTCGCCCGATTTCTAGAATACAGTTTCGAATTCGAAATGTCAAAGAAGATTTTTTTTCTTCTTCTCTTCGCAACTATTTATTGAAATCCAGTATGTGCACGTATTTATTGGATTGCACTTTAAATTCATAACCGGAATTATTAATGAGAAATAGAAAACTGTTTTTTACAGCAGTTTTTCACATGTTCCAATTTTTCCAACATTTCATACGCCACTTTGCTGTTTCGTAGTCAAAATAGATTAAACGACTTACGTATACAATTTTTTCTTTGACACAAATTATATAACAAAATCATTTACTTTATTATAAAACAATTACCTCATGAGGAGATTTTTTATACGTTTGGATCACATAAAATGCCCCCTGAAAAACTGTCCCGGAACAATACACTTGTTTTTACACTGTGACTCCCCCGACTCCGAAGACATCTAAACATCATCCAGCAACCGAAACTCAAATATCTTCCTGCATGGCACGCGTGCGCCTCGCATTAACGGTTCTTATCAACGAAGCCTACACTGTGCGAAATTCGCGTACGCGACTTCCTGCGTTTGTTCGGCCTCGCGTTCAAAAACCCGCACCTCCCGAACATTGTCGCACGGTCCTCATTGAACACTTACAGCCCTATCCATCACCTATCCCGCCCTCCGTCTCCATCCGCCACTTCATTCTCGTCATTTGCTCCACACCGAGCTTATTGTTAACCACACGTAAAAGATGTGAGAGAGTTAACGGCAATGGAGCTAGACACAGTGAAAAATGAATGCAAAACTATTCACTCTCAGAGAAGAAATTTGGTGGCTGTACGGATTTAGAGTGACCTATAGTGTGCTCTTTGACGCAAC